>KZ270067.1:0-17797 GCA_002249935.1 Onchocerca flexuosa
CTTTTCTTGGATAAATCCACATAATATAATAAGCATAGCAACAGAGAGAGAGAAAGGAGTGGGAGGTATAGAGCGAATGAGAGAAAAAAAGAAAGGCGGATTATTATTATTATTATTATTATTATTATTATTACTTATTATTTAATTATTAATTATTATTAGAGAAGTGTAGGAAGAAGAGGAATGAGAGAAAAAAGGGAGGCGGTTTATTATTATTATTATTATTGTTAGAGAGATAGGAGGAAGAAGGAGAATGAGAAAAAAAAGGAAGGCGGAGTCGATAGACTCTGCCCTCACGTATTTTTATATGACACGCACGTAACACTTAATAGTAAGTGCGTCTATATAAGAGCATGCGCCTGTTTGAATGCAAAGTTATGTCAAAATTTGAAAAAAATCGGTAGAGAATTTGAGGAGTTCATTGCGAAGTAACAGATAGCATTTACATTTTATTTATATAGATGAGCTGAGTTTTTGCCTGATTTCGTTTTCTTAATGTATCAATTTTTGTGATTTTTTCATTCTATACTAAGTTACTGTTATCACCAAACTTTACAGTCTTCAGTTGCTGATTGGAAACGCTTACATCAGTGATAAAGTGATATGATAAAAGCTGAGTGATAGAAGTTCATAAGCTGTTTGTTATAAATTAATGCAAACATAGATGAAAGTGATTGAAACTTAATATTTCTGCGTTGCTACCAATTTATTTCATACTGAGTGATGCTCGGGGGCCGTACATGCTCAATTTTAATTGCTCATGATAATAGATTCCAACTATCAGTGCTGGTATGAATAGCTTAAATTAATGGTGAAATTTTTCACGTATAAATTTTAGTTTAACCTAATTAACCTGGCTTTAGACTTTTTGAAAAGTGCTCCAAAAGAAAAATATCAGACATGAAGCTTAAGATGTCAGTTCGAAAGTGACATTCTCCATTCGATTTGCCATGCTTATCCATTTTGAGAATTTAGCAAAAAGTTTAGGAAATAACCGGAAAGCAATCGGAAGTTGATTCACATTTAGCACCAGATCACCGATGCGTTATTACCTTAACAACGATCCCTTGTAATTGGAGAGATAATCCAACTTATTGATCTTATCGCTGACATGTGTTCCATTTCGAAACTTCAAATTCTCTGCAAGTTCAAAAATTTTCCGATATACAATCATCATCGTTTGAGCCAGCCACACCCTTACGGATGGATCAATCCCATTAGGGAGAAGTATTCTGCTCCGCCTTCAGTAGTTACATTTGGCCACTTCATCGAGAAGCTTCTTCCTTCAGGCAATTCTCCCATCATCCACTTATCTATCCATTCATCCATTCCCTTCCTTTTCCCTCCCCTTATGTCCATTTGAATGTAATCGCGGCGGCGGCGGAATACACCAGTGATATATTTATCAGTAGCTAACCAATCGGGGTGATATCACCTTTAATCATTTCCCCGCATTTGTTTTCACGATGCTTTTTTGTTTTTCCGTTAAAACTTGCTTTGGATGATTGCTCTCTTACTGATAACAACTATCTCAGACGATAATCAGCACAAGACGATCATGGCATTCGATGGGGCTTATTATCACCGGACGTCACTTTCATATACCGACAACGCATAATTGACATAGTAAGCTTGCATGCGTCCAGGTGAATACTTGTTAATAAATTTTTTTTGGTTGAAAATTGGCATTTGCTAATAACCGATAGATGTATATTACTGTTTGACTACAGACTTTTTTCAGTAATGATACTTCTTCGCTTATAAACACTGAGCGATAGTCTGACAAAATGAATTACAAAATTTCAAAAAGATTATAATTCTCACAAGTATTCAAGCCAGATTTTGAAATGTTATTGGTCATAGCAAAATAATCAAGTCTTCTAACATATTATACATTATCATTTCTGCGAAACGATTGAGATTATTTCATCTCCCATCAAATTGGTGATGAAAGTAAATGAATCATAGTGAGCTTCCTGGATGCAGAAGAATGTCTTTATACAATCTTGTCTTTTTGAATGAACTCTACGTCATAAAGTAGAATTATTGAGTAATCATACAATAAAAGTTCATTGTTCTATTCGAAAATATCCTTCTTGATACCAAAATGTTGCATTCGTTTTAATTTATTACTCTGCAGAATGTGTCAAAGATTACAGATCTTATTTCAGTGAAATCACCGTACTTTACCACACCCTTATAACATCTCTTTTCGAAATCAGAATTCGACACTCTGGAAATTACTTACCGAGAAGATCGATTAGCTTTTTTATTACAAAGTTTCTGATGATATATATATATATATATATATATATACCAGAAAATAACAAAAATGCAGATTTGAAGAAGAAAACTTCCTTATCAGTTTATTTTCCAATTCCATTGGGGAAATCCATACACTCAGCTGCTTTGCTATCGCCACTACCTAATACTTATTACGAGCTTGTGAACGAAGCGATTTAAAGTGCCAAATATTAAGAATGTTTCTGGCGAAGTGATGAGATGTAATCCCATCCCTTTACCATTTCATGTGAATGTTAACCGTTCTTAAAAATTATTGATGAAAATTTGATGAGAAATTAGAATTAAAGAATTTGCGAAAAGACACAGATATTCTGATGACAAATTATGCAACAGAAATCAACAGATCTTGTGTTTATTCATATATTGCTCCGAACAGAACAATTTGAATATCAGTTTTAAATAATCTTTCAAAAAATAGATAGTGCTATCAAATATAAGGATTATAACCATTAAATAATTTTGTTATCATCATTCTACAAATTTTTTCGCTGAATGCATAATAGATTACATTTTTACAACAGTTATTAGAAAAAGGGGCTCAAAATACGATTTTTGGAGGTGGTATTAAAACGTTGCTAGGGAACAAACATTTTGCATTCGAAAACCACCTAAAGGCTTTTCAGAAAAAACTCGTTTTTATCGCTAATAATGTTTTGTGAAATATTGATTTTTTCTGTGCATAAAAGATTGAAAAACATTGTTTGAAGAGATTATTAAGATGATTACTATTTATTCACTGGTGATAATAGTAGCTGTAATAGTATTAAATAATAACGTTAATCACTTTCCAGAGGAAAATCCGGAAAAACTGTTATTATTAATGGCGGGGTTGAATTTGGCGATAAAGATTAATGAAGGCCAAGAAGTGTTTCCAATTTGTTGTCTCTGTTTGTGCATATTGTTGAAGAGGTCTCCAATTGGCCTCCTTCACCAAGCCCATTATCTTTTCTGGGACAATTCATCCTTTCAAGAAGGAATTGATTCCCTCAAGCCTCATTAAGCACGTAAGTACATCATGTTCTGCAGTTCATCGTTACTTGTTTCACTTGAATGATGACTGCTCTTTAATATTATATATTATTCAAATTATAACTGAGAAAAATTTCACCACAAATATCAATATCAGTCAGTTATCGTAATCAAAAATTAGCATTATCTCTAACAGTGTTTATTATTGTCACAACTGTCAATGTGGATTAACCTCTTGCGTTACAATTTAAAGCTCATATAAATTCAAACACTGGCCAACTTTAATAGCTCTACAAATTTCCCACTGTTAACTGCGAATAATACAAAACCAATAAATACCTACTATACTCAACATAAATGATTAATCGAAACATTCTGAATATTTTTGAAGAGTAGAATTTAAAAACTCCGAAGAAATTCAGACTAATATGAAAATTTAATTTCAAAAAAGTGGAACATCATCAATAATAAGCTTGACTTTATTATAAGCATGAGTTTCGCTCTCTGATTATTTTTTCAATTTCAAGAAAAAAAAAATGAGAAAAAGTCCCCAGAAAACATTAAATGTTCAAATAATTGAAATTCTGTACCAAGATTTACGTTAGAATTAAAATTTTTCTGAAGTAAAGTTCTTAGTGATATGCTTCAGTGCAGGGCCAAAAAACAACCATTTATTTTCAAGATGCTTCCAATATATGTAATGCATGTTTGGCTTTTCTTCTAAATGGTTTTTTCTATTTTATTATTTTTTTCAAAATTAATTTAGAAACTTAATCTAAGTTCACTTCAATGTTCTACCGAAGAAGTTCAAGAATCCGAAAACACTGAATTGCTGAAATCAGAATCAAGGTGATAATGATCATGAAGGGTATTAATAGCAGCGCTGTGTAAATTTTTGAGTAATAATGCAAAAATCCCATTAAATTATCACTGTTTGCACTAAAATCGATATAATCGCTTAGTATGTTTTTCTTATCGTTTTTGTCACAAAGTAATGCAATATTTTATTGAAGGAGGATGCAGAAATAATAAGTTCGTCTCATCTCTTCTCTAGCATCATTTTATCAGAACATTTAGCCAGAACTTTCTAATCATTGAAGTTCATATTCTCACTCTAGGATCTTCATTTATTATCTCCTCATTTTAACAAATAGCTTACAGTCTCACTCAGTGATAACTGTATGAATATGAGCGATTTACTAGAAAATTTATAAGATCAAAGACACAGAAAAATTTATCAAATCTAAGGTTAATTGTTTGTTTTTGGAATTCGAAAAATTTCGCTTGAATAGACAAAATATGAAAAATGATAGATTGACAAGAATTTTCATCAAAAAATCAAATCAAGATTTTAGCTACGAAGAAAAATCCAGAAAAATAGTTGAAATCCAGATCCAGAAAAATAATTGATCAGTCCTGAAGTGGTTTTTTTTTAATGAATTGTAGCCATCTTCTTTTAATCCTAGTCATTAAAATTTAATTTATGAAACAAATTTGAATTTTCTTTCTATGTTCTACATATAGATCAAATATAAATATCTATGTTTTATTATTTTATTCTTCAAAATTTGTTTATTTATTTTTTTAAAAATATAGCAAGGAACAAGAAATTTAGAGGAAGGTTGGTGATCTTCATTAGTGAATTTAGTCCAGAGAAACCACTTTAATCAGTCATCAGAAATATAATGAAGATACTAAACTACGAAGTACCAAGTTGTCAGTTTCATTTTGAACAAAAGTTCGCATAAATTTATGAGATGAATTAACAGCTTCGGAAACAGGGCGGAACTTATCTATCGATAATCGTTAATTTATGTTTCAATCTACGCATTTTGATTAATAATAACTACTAGTTGTTTGTAATATCATTTCTGTTGGAAAATTATTTGGAATTATGAGTTATATTCGTTTTAGATTCAATTTTGCGTTTCTAATTTACTTGCTCATATTACGGAGACCCAAGCTTTCAATTATCGTATTAGTTAGAATGGGACGTATGACTGCTTATGTTTTTATATAATCAAATTAATCTTTCTTCTGCATGCAACAAGTGAATCTAAGTAGTTCTAGAATCTAAATGCCTTAATTATGGAAAATATGATTTGAGTAATTTTAATTGCAGGGCCAATAATTTGGTTCATTGTACAAGCAACAACGCCAATAACAATTGTTGCCACAGCGCTTGGTTATTTTGATTTCAGGTATTTCGATTCCGTTTAATTTATTTCAAGACTGAGAAATAGATTTACTCTTTAACTTTCTTGTTAAACATTGAAATGCTTAGCTTCATGACGTGATTATCCATGAATTTTAGGACTCAAAGATAAATTGACTTGGATTTAACACAAAGTCTGTCATATTACTATAAACTGATTTGTATTATACATCTCCAAAATAAATTTTACATGCCGAAGATTTTCAGTTCATCCGGAAAATACTGCTACAGTTGTATGTCAAATGCATTCCGAAAACACTGGCCATTTCTCAGCCAGGTATTTTTTCTTTGCTTATGATTCAGTTTTGATAAATTTATGAAACTTGATTCTTTCTTTTTTCGTCTGAAAAATTGAGTAGTTTTAGGCTTGAAGAATTTATGTTTTCAATGATAAATTTTTGACTTTTAATTATTATGATTTTACATAATCTTACTCACTTTTATTCAAGTTTACTTTAATTTTCGGTTTTTTTAAGTCTTTCTTCAAACTAAAGGAAAATATTTTAAAATGACATTTATTGCCACTAAGACAACGAATGTGAAACATTCAGATTTTTCAATCTCAGATTACATCATTGACAATATTATCAAATAATTCGATTGTGTATGCTTTTTTAATTTCTTCAATACAAATTTTGAAAACAGAGCTATCTGATGTCATATGCTTTTAAATGGCAGTTTCTGGGGACTTTTTGAAATGAGTTAAATTAGCGTGAAAATTTGAGTCTGAAAAGGGCATCACCAACAACTTACAATCTTTTGTATAAATTAGACAAAAAATCACATCAGCTTTGATTTTCACGTTTTTAATTTTTCAACTTTTCATTTC
Source organism: Onchocerca flexuosa (assembly GCA_002249935.1). Lineage (NCBI taxonomy): Eukaryota > Metazoa > Nematoda > Chromadorea > Rhabditida > Onchocercidae > Onchocerca > Onchocerca flexuosa. The sequence continues at coordinate 6,318 of KZ270067.1, forward strand.
ATTTTACAATCGGCAGAGTAAACTTCGCATGGAATCAATAAGCCATAACGTTGCAATAAATTGGTTTTGTCAGGTTGAAGCATATTTTTAAAATATGCTTCAATAATATTAGGAATAAAAAAAGGAAAAAAGCTTGGAAATATTCTGCAATTAGTAATAAATTGAATTTAAGAGTAATGTTTAGAAATGAATTAATAATGTGGAGCTGTTTTTTTTGGTTTGACAAAAACGGCATATACTGGAAGAATTGAATTCAAAATGGCTATGTCATATGCGGATTTATAGGGATGAAAGAGATGATTTGATGTTCAATTATGTAGTTGGTCGGATTCGTTCTTCATGCTGAAAAATTTCGCAAAAGAGCTTTCAGTGGGCAAAGAAAGGGACATATATATTTGGATCAATTCATAAAGGGAGCAAATGTGAACCTGAAAAGGGGATAAATAAGATAGATAGAGAGATCTGGTTTGTTCCATCAACCACTGAGGTACTTTTGGACATTCATCCAAAACATACAATGATGGCGTTCCGAGGACTAGGACACTAAATCAATTTAAGCCTAATACTAACTCTGCGAAATTCCATTGTCCATCCTGTTCATATAAAAATCGCTGCTATTTACGCTTATATTTCAAAAAAAAAAAAAAAAAAAAAAGTAAGGAAATTTTGATCTAGGAAAATTCGATTTTCGTTTTTCGTTTTTTTTTTTTGAAAATTTCAAATTCCATCTTTGTAATTTTCAAAAATAGTATTTTTCATTTGACATGATACAAAGAAGACTATGACTGATGACAAAAAATTTTTCATTATAACGGTGCTGGAAAATCAAATTGTGCTAGAATGACAATACTGTTTGATTGAGAGCAGAAAAAAGTCTATCTGTTTGTTTGTAATTTCTACAAGTAATTTAGTGAATCCTTTTTTTTGCAGTTGTTTGGAGATTTTAAAAATGTGTATTTCTGATAAGAATCAATAGTACTCCCTAAAAATTATCGAATTTGAGTGCTATGTTTTCAAAAAAAGCTGAAGAGAAATGACAAGGTGAATGCGATTTAGAGGTTGGAATAGTTGAAGAAATATCATGGAAAAATGTGTCATGTCTGACTGTCTTGTGAATTATGTCCAAAGTAAAGTATTATTTTATTACTGATGATAATGAACAATATACACGGAAAACCTATACTTCGATTCATGAAAATATGGATCAAGTTAGTCATTGCATTGTTTTGTCCGTCAAATTTTGCTTTAACGTATGCATATAATGGAGACTTTTCTGAATTTTCTTCTTACTCATATCGAGAATGAATTTTGTTTCTACCTTTCATATCATATTGTTTGATGCCGCCTATATTAAAATCGCTCTCATCGTTACCGTTACATTTTCAAAACTTTAATTGTAGCACTAAGCCATTGTTTAATTAATTTTAACCATTATGTTTATTTGATTTCGTTCCGCTTTTGCTAACAGTTGCTACTCATTTGACGTTTTTCTCGTCCCTATTGCTTTTGAAAAAAAAAAAAAATGGACTTGAAATAAAGCTTAATTTGCTAGTAGTAAATCAAATGTACATTTGTTATTGTAATTAAGCTTGAAGCCAACAATAATATTACATCATCAGTTCCTGATTATCATATCAGTACATAAACATATATCACTTATAAATGGCGGGACATAAATCTATCTCTCTTCATTTCGATCTTCTTCGCAATTTTGTTCAATTGAATATCGTCAAATCATTAAAATCGGCCTTTTACTCTAGCTGTGCATTATTGAAAGCGAACATTTATGTCTAAGCTGCCAAAACACTTAGCATGAAATGAATACTTTCCAAAATCTTTTCTCTGCCTTATCTCCTCTTTTTTCTTATCACAGAATGCACGATAATTTTGATGAACAAATGACTGAAAAATAGCTATCATTTTAAAATGTCTTCGAATTTTTTAATAGCTTAAAATTTTATACAAATTTGAGCAAACAGATAAAGGCAGAGCAAAAAAACTCGAAAAATATTCCCTTTCACTTATTATTGCTAATTACGAATTCACAACCTTTCGCACAAAACCATAAACATTGCGATATGATGATCAATCTTCAAAAATATAGGTTATATAAGAGACATTCTCATAAGCGGGAAAGTCCTATGTTAGGATCTCTTACTGATTGTAAAATAAAAAGAATGAATAAGATAGCAAAATAGAAGATTGATCTCCTTATCGCATCATTTATGATTTTGTGCGAAATGAATTCTTAATTAGCAGTAATGGGTAGAAGGGAATGCTGGAAGTTCGAAATGAAGTACAATTCAGTGGAACAGCGATGAGAAATTGTTGTTCTTTTTCTTAAATTTGATCTTTGCTCATTAAAGTGTTTGTGAGACAATTCTGTTAATAATAAGGCTTTGCAGAAGTCACGATGAAGGATAAAAGAAAGGTGGAAAAGATTTTGAACTTTGAGGGCTCGAGTTTTTTCTATTTTCAATCCAGTCATAGACACAGGAAATTGTAAATTAAACTTCTACTGTTCTATGTAATCGATGTAAAACTAAACATTTTCTTTTAAAATACTTCAATATTTTGGGGTTGTTAAAAAATTTTCATCAAATTTTAAATGATTGAGGCAAAAACGCTTATCAGCGAAAATTTTAGTTGGCTAGATTATTATCTGTGCTGTTTGGTTGGACAAATATGATATACAAGATTGGAAGTTACTATAATTACTGATCACATCAATTTATGGTTGATTGGCAGAGATTGATTTGTAATTTTTTGTCGAATAAGTTGTAATTTTATGTTTTCGAAATTTCTGTGCTAGGGTTATTTTTAAAGTTTCAAATGGAAATACGAAAAATTGAAGACAAAAACAAGAAATTTTTGAAAATATATCACTTTAATTTGCAAAATGACAGTGCTTGTCATTCAAAGATTTATGAACTCTTTGGTTGCAAGATATAATGGCTGTTGCCAAACTAGATTACGTCTAATCTTTCAACACTTAAAACTTCAAATCGTTATTTCGTCAATTTATTTCAAATTTCACACATTGATTCTTAGACACATTCTTTGTTAGAGAGCATAAAGATAGGCATGGTTAATTATAATTAATCAATTATAGCAATATTAAAATATCCCAAAAATTCCCTGGATATGTTATTATGAGTCAAGATGGGATCAATTGAAGATCAGTTGCACTTATGCCTGAATATTTCCAGCAAGCCGAAAAAATACCGCTATATGGTGGTATTTTTTGAAGATCAGACGATTTTAATCCCAGTTCGGAAGATTACAACTGCAACTGAAGTCAAATTAGAAAAACTTTGTTGCTTTAAGTGACATAATGTAAAGATTATTTCTGTGGAAATACAATGAATTTAATTATTTTTAATGTTAAGATTTACTTCATGCCGATGAATTTTACTGATTACTGCTACGATATGCCACCCAAAGTACATATAGGTGTCACTGCATGCAGTCATTCTCTATGTGTTACTGTCATCGAACCTCGTATTTTAGCAGGTTTGATTTTTATTTCTCCCCAGTTTTGAAGTTCCTTTGAAATTCATCCAAAAAGAGCACGGCGATCAATAGTAATTGTATTTTTTCATATTTTAGAATTTCAGGACATCACATTGGAAACAATGTTATTCGTGGATGCTTTTCTTCTGTGTTTAAATATGGTCTCACACCATCCACTGATGGCTTTTCTGCTTCAGGTATTTTTTTTGCTCTATTCTTGTAACTTAAGTCTTCTACACTCAATTAAAGCATAGGAGGAAGATGTTTAATTAAGTATGATTTGCTGATTTATGCAAAAGAGCTTTATGGTTTCAATTTATTTCTTGAAATTAAGTTAGAATTTTTTATATGTGGATCAATAATGATGCTTGTTTAGGAAATTCAAATTTTCAATTTTAAGGAATTCTCGAGTTATGTCATTCGGTCACTTGCATTCTAAAGTGCTTGAAGCACATTTTACATATTCTGAGTCGATGTAATATAATTCTTGAAGATCTGCTTTTAACGATGAGCATCCATATCCTTTCATCGCTTTCTATAAGGATGAACTTATTTTTGATGAGTGGAAATTTTGCAGCATTTACGTTCAAAAGTAAATAAATCGATGTACTTTGCTAAATTTTAGATAGAAGGAAAAGTTTTTTTCTTTTTTTACCTCCTCATCCTATTTGTTTGATTGTTGCAGATACCTCGTGTAGCAGAATGCCTGCGTATAAACTGCTACCGCCACATTTAGCAAGGCGTGCGTCGAATCGTACTGTTGAATTATGCTGGTGTTTTGGTCAGTTATGCAACGATTATCCATCAGCCGAATCAGGATTCGCGAAACAGCAACCGTTATCTTCATCCATTTTTATATTTGCATTTACAGTGCTGATTTTTTGCTGGAAATTGTTGATATGATAATCTAGTAATGAATGAAAAAATCTGCTGATTTTTCAAATTCAAAATGACAGATCTTTGTTTTAAGAAATCGGAATAGATCAGTTTGGCAAATTGGCCGGTGATCAGAAAATGATATTTTTTAATCATTTTCAAGTCTTTGTTTGAAATTTTGAAATGTTTTTACTTCTTATTCATATATGTCTTCAAAAAAAAAAAGAAAAACCCCTATTATTCGGATAATGCCGCTCCTATTTTTATTCATTCTTCCCGTGCTTCATTTTCATATCGCATAGATATTATCCAAGCCTTTTTCTTGGCTTGCGTACAACTTCTATTCCTTAGTTATAAAAAAATTCCAAGTCCTTCGATCCGTTTCAGTGAATGAGATAATTAATTAAGAACAAAAGAGCCCGTGGAACTTTTTGACGACTACGCTGCTGATTTGTATTCAAGATATGTAAAATTGCTTTTCCCTTTGTAGATTTCAATTAAAAAGAGCGATTTCCAAGTTCTCTAAATAGTTAAAAATCAATATTATCACTTTTATCTGTTCTATAAATGATGAAATAACTTCAGGACATTATAAAAAGATGAAAGTCTGTTCGGTAAAGGGATTAGCCATATCATATAAGCTAAAGAGGCACTCAGTTGAAATCCTAGAAATTAAGCACCAACGAGAATATATGAAAGTTTAAACAGTGAATTGAATCGAAAATGATTTCGGAAATATTCGGAAACAGAAATTGCTGTTCACATAAACAAAATTCTCATTGTTATTTAATTTGAAGCTCAGAATTCAGATATTTCTTCTCAAGATCAATCAGTGGAAGTCTGCAAGAAACAGCCATACTATTTCAATTATTCGGTGGATGTTAACTAAAAAATTGGGAGAGATATTCGCTGAGTTATTTGCACTGCTGAAGTGAAACTCAGAATGCATGATACAATAAAATTAATATCGAAATTCGGGTAAAGCATTACTGTTAAGTTTAACAAAAAGTTGTGAAAATAAATTCCATTAAATCTGATGCTTGTTTGCTCTATTCCGGATCGAAAAATGGGACTAACCGTCAATTTTCTTACTGATTAAAGTTTGAAAAAAAAAATGTTCTTGTAAGGCTGTAGAAAAATGTTGATCTTTTTTATCATATTCCGGTCTAAATAAAAGAACAATTAACACTATTTTCTTCCTGATAAGTCCACTCTGGACAAGCCAACAGCAAAGTTATGAGTAAGTGGTGATTATGATCAAAGAAAGTAGTGATTATTGTTTTTAACCAGTTAGACAGTGGAAGAGTAAAGACGGAAAGAACACATAACTTAGAATTAAGTTTTCATTGAATCTCAAATTTGAATTGGCCACATTTTAAGCAGAAGTTTACAAAAGAAACTCAGAAATTTTTCAATTATATAAAAGTAAAAACCTGACTTGACTTCCGAAGTTAAATTTATTCAGTAACTGCCATTCTGATGAATATTCCATTTGTCGTTTCTGATACAAAAATCAATTTCCCAGTGCATTGAAAATGTGTAGTACAAAATAAGAGTAATATAACAATGTGCGACAGTATTTCCTAATCAATCGATGCTGTTTGCTTGTTTGTTTGTTTCTTTCTTTTTTTTTTTTTTTTTTTTTTTTTTTTTTTTCAATAAATCTGGCTTAGAACACACTTGCAAAAATTAATGATCTTTTCCGTTTCCGCCTTCCGTATCGATTACGCCTCCAACCATATCCCGGGTGAGATCTTGGCCGTCTTCACTATGGATTCATAGTGAAGACGGCCAAGATAGTACAGTATTGGATTACTTCCCCCCAAGTGCTCGAAGTTAACCGCTCTTAGTTAAGTTATGTATTTTTCCATTGAGAATATAGGAGGCAAACAGGAGCCGTGTGTTCTTTGAACTAATCACTGCTGTCATATCGATAAAGATCTTACGTTCCATCTTGCACCAAACAAGAAAATGGTTTGTCTAACGAACTTTGTATACCTGTGATTGAGCGAGTAAGTATTCCATTAACTTCCTTTATCCGATTCGAACTCTATAATACTTTGACTTATCAGTCTTATGCTTGTCCTGCGAATGAGTTGAATTTCAAGATGCATTCGCAACGATTCATTCAATGATTAAAAAGTTGAATTTCGGGATACATTTGCAACAGTTTTTTTTTTGAACCAATTTTTTTTTTTTTTTTTTGAATTGACAGAAAATTTTATGATGGCAATTTATTACATGTGATTGAAAAACTATAAATATAGTACTGTTTGTACAATAAAACCATGTGGGTTTTCAGAATTGTCAGATGCACACATTCATAATCATATTGAAGATAATAGATCGAAAAATAATTTCTTATAGTGAATTCAGAAATGCAATACGCGTATTCATTTTTCCATATGAAAATAGAAAGTAATGATGGAACAATCGAAAACTGGAAAAAAATCATGAAAATTAGAAGTGTACCATTCTAGTGCTTGGTTTTTTAAACTTAACGATTAACAAGTATATATTTTAATTACCAGTCGTACTTTGATTAAATTAATCCTTGCTTTAAACGTATAACTATTTTAATTAAACTCGTCAAATTAGAGTAACAGTGTGAGAGTTTTAATAGTATTGTAATGCAAAGGTATTGGTGTATTTATTTTGAAATTTCAATGCTTAATTTGGTCTGTAAATGAAGTCTGCATTTTCAGCCATAATGACAGTCATCGAAGAGTTCACGTTAGTATAAATTTGAAAAAAATGAAAATAAAAACCAGAAAAGATTAACGGAAATGATGTCAGTTGAAAAAGTAAGGAACATTCTTTGGTATATTGAATTCGAATACTTCTAGTTGTTTAATGGCAGAGACCGGTAGGAAATGAATTTCATTTTAAATTGGATATTTTATTTCCGAACTATAATTGAAATGGTCTCCTTTATTTCTTTCAATAGAATAATGTATGCAAACTGATTATATTCAGTCCTAATACAAATGAATTCCAGATCGATCACCGAGAAAGAATGGTCGGTCCTTGCTGATCAAAAAGATTTTTAATTTACATTGACTTTTATGATTCTATTTTGTAATTCCTGTAAAAATAAATAGATGATGTAAATATAAAGATATCATATAAATACGAGAATCAGGAAGTATTGTTAGATTAAGATGAAAAATGTGCAATGAAAACTTGAAAATGAGCGAAAAGAAATTATTTTAATTCAAAGTTCGGGAACTAGTGTTCATCCTTAAGTTTACGGACAGGTTTATGCAAACAAGCCGTTCTTCATCAGGAAATTAAATTTTTTTTCATTAATTTTACGATTCGGAATTAACACAAAATGTTGCATAATTTATAGGATTTTGTCCATTCCATCAAAATCAAATAAGAGGATGAATTATATTCAAATAAAAAATCTAAAAATTATGAAGTGACTGTTTTCATACCATTAAACCATTAATATGCAGCTTTATTACCAAGAAATGAGGTTTCAGAATCTCAGTCTGATGCTAATATAAAAATCTATTCATTAAGCAAGTGATAGAAATCAATAATTCCTTTGTCATCTATATTTCTTAATATCTTCTTTTTTGTTCTGCCCATTTAACCAGTTAGAAAATCCTTCAGATGCTTTTCAATTCTGTGTATTGGCGTGGTTCCGAAATATGCATTCTAAAATACAATGAATGGGACTAGCAATATTTTTATTATTTGTAATGTTTTCACGATAATCAATATTGAGGATGAAACAACTGTCATTCATATTTTTTTCTAAATGATAAGCATTATTTATCTTTGTTACAGCAATGACTATTACTGTCTCATTTTTAGCTTAGTACGAACAATACATTCTATTCAAAGAAATATGAAGCGAATAAATGACGTTTTACTTTTTAGAGTATTAATAGGATGATTTCTCGAACTCATGAAGTATCTTTAACGCGCCTAACGTTCGGTATTTCAGCCAAAGTTTTTGTACAGTAATGCATGCAATTTATCACACTTCTCAGTTTTATATTCAGATTCTCGGTTTCAATCTCCATACAATCATCGTTTCGAATCTTATTCCCCTTACTTCCGATCCAACTACTTCGTCTTATTCTGCTTTAATATTCTTGACAGTCATCACTAATGAGAACACGTTTATATATCAATGAGAATTGAGATTCTATTTTGTCTTGAATGAAGTTGTGGTAAAGCATTGAACAGTATGAAAAAAAGTCTATTATTCTCTGACTCAATGTAAGCATTTACTAGGGTAAGTCATGTTTATCATTATAAAGATTAAAATTACTATCAAAGTTATATTGCAAATTAAAATCTGTCAAAAATCCAGCTAATCCGGAGATTTTAGTTGTTTTTCTGTGCTTATATACTGGTAGAGTTGAGATTTTAGCTTTAAGCTGCTTTTGATGGCTTTATTTATGGCTTCTTCGAGATCAGTTGCATAGAAACTTATACTGCCAAACACGACCGTGAACCTAATAATCAGTGACATCACATTCCAGAAATTCGTGCAAGAAAGAAAAGAGAACACTACTTCGCGAAGTAGAAAAGTACAACTTTTTCGAACATCTTTAATGTTTAGGCTAACTCTCTAGAAAAATCTAGAATTTGCAAGTGATAGGTAGAAAAATATAAAATCCGAAAATATGAACTAATCATAAGGCGCATATTTCAGTTAATACTATTCAATTTACTATATATATATATATATATATATATATATATATATATATATATATATATATATATATATATATATATATATATATATATGTGCGATGTCATTTATTTAGTGTGGAATAAATGATGTAAGAATTATGATGCTCACTTATTTTTAATATTTTTATTTCATTATTTAAGTTGTTTCAAAAAGATTTCGAGATAAGGCAAAGAAAATGGAAAATACTGGAGGAATCCAAAGGAGTGAAAACTTGATTTCTTCAACTATTTTGAAGTTATGGTCTAGCAGCAAAGATCACATTTGTAAACTAATTAACAATAATATTATCACAAAAAAAATGTATGTCAATTAGACTGTCTGAAATACTGCTTTATAAATGCATTTTTTTGAATATGAGAAAGTGTGAATTTTATCCCGAAATTTTTCCCGTAAAGTAAATTGTTTGACAATGAAAGATCAATTTCAATAATTGCTGTGAAAAATATAGTATTAATAATTGAATTTCTTTTAAAGAATCTTTGGAAGCCTACATTCCAATTTTAGTCGTCTATTATTCGCGTTATTCTTTGTCCGATTAATATTGTTGGTGAGGAACGATTTTTTCTTTCCTTTTTTTTTTTTTTTTTTTCATATTGAATTGCAAATATGCGGTTTACTTCAATTACAATTTATACCAGTTTTTATTTTCTAGTTCTCAACAGTGAAAATTCATTCCTTTCAAAAAAAAAAACTTTTTTTTTGTCATTCATTTTCAATTTAGAAAAGCTTACCATTTCAGCGCTACACTAAATTAAGCATTAAAATAAAATGGAATTTGAATGGCTTGTCGGAAAACCCGAAAGAATTTTTCTGAAATAACCTTTTTATCTCAAATTACTAACACTACAAAAATTATATGAATCGTTATCCTATTCACTTCCTGCATGTTAATCATGTACCATGTAAATATATCTTATATGCTAATCATGTAATATATAAGATTCACTTCCTGTATGTTACACATGTACCATGTAAGCATTAACATCTGGTATGTTAATTCTTTCTTGTATCCGACAACAACACTCTTTCATCTAAAATAGTAGATCATTCTAAAATTTCTCCTTGGCGTTTGACGGTTAAGGCTCGACTCCAGTAATTATCGACTTTGAAGTTTATTATTATTGTAAACTGCTATATTTTCTAACCTTAATTCTTCTAATTTGGTAACCCTCGACTATTATAATTTTTATCCCTTAAACTTCCACTTTATCATTCCTATTCCATCTATTACTCTGTCATCAATTATTTGCTGTATCAATGATAAATGTAAATTTTAATTGTCCACGCATCTACCAATTCAACTCACATCGTAAGTTCTTGTTTTTTTTCATTAACACTAACTCCCAAAGAAGAAAAAAAAAGTTCACGACATGGCTTGTTATCCGTCAGAAAAAAAGTGTCGAGCTTTAATGAACAAAAATATATTGTTTACTTATTACCCATGTCGCTGAAATCGCGAGGATAAGAGAAGAAAATCAGCGATTCCTTTGTTTCAAATTTGAGATTGCATATTTGATGTAATTAATTGTGAAATCCTTTTTTTTGTCTATCAAGTCAATGAGCTTTAAAAAAAGTTCTCTTTCATCATGCTAACCATAAGCAAAATCTCATGCGCACCAAAGGCGCATGCCCATAAGACAATAAAGGATCTTTCTTGTCTCTCCAAAATGATACCAGGATCCTCCATCCACGAAGAAGATGAGGACCCTGAGTACAAAAATCATTTCAATGAATTAGCTGCCATGAGCTCGGTCGGATCGTCCAGCTCATGGTATATCAATTTTTCTTTATTTCGTAACCTCATCTCCCCCTGTCGCTGAAATTGCGAGGATGAAAGAAGAAAAGCGGTGATCCCTTTGACTTAAATTTGAAGTTGCATATTTGATGTAATTAATTGCTAATTGTAAAACCATTTTTTTTGTCTATCATGTCAATGAGCTGTAAAAAAGCTCTCGCTTATCATGCTAACGATAAGCTGTCCTGCGCACCAAAGGAGCATGTCCATGAAACAACAAAGGATCGTTCTTGTCTCACCAAAATGGTACCAGGATCCTCCATCCACGAAGGACCGGATCCACTTACTGTGTGAGAAAGAATCAAGAAACGAAGAATCAGACGTGAAAGCAGGTGTAAAAGAAAATGAAGGAAAGTCCTTAATCGAATTAATAGAGAAATTAGTGACGACAAGTAAACCTTCAGAAATAAAGACGGTAGAATTCGATGGAAATCCAAAACTTTGGGGTCTCTTTATCACACAATTTGAAGAAGCAATTGATAAAAGAGAAGACATGACAGCTACAAAAAAATTTGCACACCTGCTCGGATGTTTGAAAGGAGAGGCATTAGAACATATAAGCGATTTAGCTATCAG
>KZ270067.1:25521-46657 GCA_002249935.1 Onchocerca flexuosa
TGTGTGTGTGTGTGAATATGTATATCTGTGTCTGTATGTGTGTGTGTGTGTGTGTGTGTGTGTGTGTGTGTGTGTGTGTGTGAAGTAATTGCGGCGATGTGATGAAATAATGCTGAATTGATCGATATTGTTGGAACATATTAGATGAAAAGTCAGATGCCATTGTTTTCATTATTTGGGACGGTAGTTGTGTGAATTGGTAGTTCAATAGTGAAAAGAAATCAAATACACTGGTGTCATAAATGATTGCGTAGATAAAATCACATTCCATCTCTTTGGAATGTGAAAAGTTGAGAAAATTTCTCCATTTAATTCTTATTCATCACTTAAGAATTTCTAAGTTAAGAGCATCTTATAGTTTAATCGAAGATATCTAAGCATCACAAAAAGTTCTGACGGTAATAAAAAGCGCAGTTATATTGTATCAAAGTTCAGAATTTGTCAGGAGGAATTTTTCCAGAAGTAGAATTGCCTTGAAAAAATGCTATTCAAAAAACTTCCAAGTTTTGAACAGTTAAAATATATATCCAAGATTTGATTCAATATGAATAAAGATTCAGGGACAGCATCGCCATTCTGCAACAGAAGGAGTTTAAGCAATTGAAAAAGTATCAAGAATTCGAGCAAAGAGGACAGATTCAAAGACTATTAGATAAATCGACGGATGTGTCTGGGATTAACATCCGTACAAATGCTCCAAATTGCTGGCATTTACATGCTAGAACTTCAAGAACTTTATTGAAACAATAGATGAAAGATGTAATGAAATAATTCTGCAATGAAGGGGAAATTACACGCTGAATCTATGAATCGAAAAAATTCATTCCCAATTTTTCCAGAATTTAGTGCAGGCAATTATAAGATAAATATATCGGCTCATTTTACAAATGCTAGAGTAAAAGTTTCAGAAAAACGATTTTATCTGAATACTGAATATTGTGTGTTCAGAAACTGCTGACTTACTTTGCGATGTTAGGATAGTTACCTCCGTCAAAATTCACTTATGATTGGAATTTATTGAAAAAGCGTCAGTTCATTTAAAAGATAATGATACTTGCCTAGGATATTATCTTGGAACAAAAGTTAATGTCATGACATGGTTTTATTTTTTTATAAAAAAGATGAAGACTTACCTAAAATAAGAAGCAATTTGGTGATTTGCGATCGATTCGAAGACATATCCATCGACGATCTGTTGGTGTCTGCAGGTTTTGGGTGGGTTTTCTTCCTTCTTTTCACAGTTTAATCCTTTTCCGGTTATAGTTTCTGTGTCAAAGTAAATTTGCTACTCTTTCAACGCCCTTTTTTTAAAATTTTCTTTAGGATTATGTAAATGGCAATATCAATCACTATTTCTAACATGCAACGATCGCTCGATAGCAAACAAGTAAGAAAAGCTAATAATTAGTGAGCGAGAAGTAAATAAGCAATTAAGTTTCGTATTAAAGCTACAAAATTTAAATTATGGAAAAGACTAAATGTTGTACATATAATTCAAAAATCTTTTTGAAACAAGAAGTCTTTTGATCTAAGCTTTTTGGATATTAGTTATTAGATTGACCGACAGTGTTTGGATATTAAGATCGTTACTTTTTTTTATAATCAATTTAAGGGGATAATATAAAGCCAACGATTGAAACCATTTGGAATTATTTCTAAAAAAAAGGAAAGAATTTACATTCGGCCAAATTTCATGAATTTTCTGAGTTATATAACTTTTACAAAAGTACAAGATTTACTTGTACTGAAAGCGATCTCTGTCTAAAGTGCTGAGATATGTTCAATTTTAAGAAATTAAATTCTAAAAAGCCCTAATTTACCGGAGCTTTGAGGAAATCCTGATTCTTTATATAGACTTTAATGCAAACAGCGGTGCGGATTCGTTAGGAATATCTAGATAAAGACAGGCTGGAATTTCAATTTAATTTCCTAAATCTTTGTTTCAATATTTCATTTATGCGAGGGATTATTTCTCATCAGAATAAAATAAAAGACATTAGCCGGTAGATTCAATTAATCAAAATCGTCGGTTCTCATGATTTCTAATTGATGAGCAAAGTTGCGTTTTTTTTTTCTTTTCTTTTTTTTTGCTTTGATCTAAAATGGTTAGTCTTCAAAAATTAATGAATATCAGACAAAGATGGCTTTGTGTTTTGAGAAATATTTAAATTAATGTTTCTAATTGTCTTTGTTATCTCTCTGCAGTATATGCAAAAAGAACAAGATCTGAAATTCTTTAAGATGAACGAGTTGAGTATATCGGTCATCGACTTGTGTCATTTTTTTTTTAGTTTTTTAATTAATTAGTCCCTCAGAGCTGTTCCTTTTACTCAAAAGCCTCATTTGTTTCTATCCATATGATTGCACGTTATCGTCTGCGCTGCATTCATTCATTTATTCAGTACTTTCTGTAGTAAGAGTTAATGTTGTAATTTTCTTTTAAAAATATTTTCGAAAACAAATTTTAAATTTTTCAAAACCAAACACAAAGAATGACAAAAAGAGGGAGTAGGAGAGTTTAATTATGGAAAACAACAAAATTCTCTTTTGAGGTGAAAATGGTGTTTTCTCCTCACTTCGCTTTTCTCGAACTGATGTGATGATACGTGATGAGTCAACCCAAAGACGCAATGATTTATGCAAATGATATAGTACTATCATCTCACCCCTACATACACTTGTTACCATTTTGTTGCACTTCTTTGTCTCACTGCAGAAATGTTTGGCGTGCCAACTGCAGTGAACATCGTTCTGCAAGCTCATCCTATAGTTTTGCAGTCTCCCAATTCCAATGTTTCATGCTCGAATTATATCAGCCTATCGGTGTGCATATTCTTCTATTAGTATGTTTTAAGCGCCAGGTGACTTATTCAAGTTAACATCTGTCCAGTGTTATCAGAACTAAGCTTTCTTTTTCAAATCATTTAGTCACTGAAGGACTAGGACGTCATTTTATATTTTGAATATCTTTCCCCTTCCATTTAGCTTTTTTCATTGATTAATTATCAATCTTAGCTACTTTTTCAAATAAAAATGCTAATCAACCTTCATTGACATCCTGCAAACTTTTGATTGTTATCTAAAAAGCTAATTTGTAAATTCAAAACAAGCAAAAAGTAATTTACAAACAGGAAAATTTATAAATAGAAAAGACCTGAGCCGGAATGATATCTTATCTAATATAACTTACTGCTATAAAAGAGAGTTTAAGTTCCGCCATTTTAGAAAATAATTACATTTGATCCTAAGTTATTCATTTTCGTCAAGTATGGGATTGACCGTGTTCTCAAGTTTCCGAAATTCTTACATCTTTTATTTTTCAATTTCAGATTTGTCATAATCCAACTAGTGGAAAATTCAGATGAGAAAATTTAACAACCTCGCTCTTCTTGCTATTTGCATCATTCATCTAATAGTTCTAGTCGATTGCAACTGGACTCGATGCTCTTATTTAGCAAAGACCGGTGTAGTGGATTGTGCTGGACAGCATTTTGATGTAAGTCATTTTTCGGCTTTCTTCCTTCGCCAAGTAATGTATTGCATTATTTCAAGAACTTCATAAACTAGGAAGAAAACAGTTAAATTTGGATTATAGAAGCTATTTGAGACAACCCAAGAAATATTCTGGCTAAGATTATTCCAGAAAATTGCTCAGACTGCGCGGCTGAATGCACTCAAATCCGAATTTTTTCCAAGCACTATTGGTGGTCAAGTACGCTTGCTGAATTTGAGCATGAATGCCTTCAAATCAATCAATTCCAGTTCTTTTTCATCACTAAGACATCCAGAAACTCTCGAAATATTGTAAGTTTCAGATCGTTTGAAAATTAATAATTAAAAAAACTTGATTTAATTCAATAGTTTTAAATATTAAATGAAAACCTACTTTTTCAGGGACATATCTCACAATAAACTCATGTTCATATCTCCCGGTGCCTTCAAAACTTTATCGAATCTGAAAATCCTGTAAGTATTGCTATGAATTAGAATACAAAAGGACAATTTTTTTACAATTTAATGAATCCTATTATTTCTTAAGTATTTTGAAATATCATTTAAATCTTTACAAAAAGTGAATAGATCATTGCTTTCAAGAAGTGTGCAGATTATGCGCAAATCCTTAGTATGTCGAATAACATATAATGAGAGATAGTCAGTCTTAAGTGGCCGCTGGTTTCATTTTCAAATCTCTTTATACTTTGAAACTACAATCCTGAACGTTTTCTATTTCAAATTATACGTAACATACTCAAAGAGATTATTATTAGTGAATCCGAAACCTGTATGAGATCGTCAAGTCATCATTAGCTTTAGAAAAAATACCTCTGCATTAATTGATTATTTTTCGTAAATTAATCTCTTTGTTGTCTTCGGAAAAGGTAAACAAATATTTGGAAAAAAAGAAGTCAACATATTCTTCATGAAATAGTTCACCATATTTTCCAGTTTACTGAATGATAATCAGTTGCACGCATTGGATCGTTTATCATTTATTGAATTGGAATCATTAGAGGAGCTGAATTTGGATTCAAATCCACTATCTTCATTTCCAGATGGAACTTTTGCATCACTTGGCAAACTTCGTAGAATAAGTATTATATCAAATCAGCTATCATGTGACTGTCAAATAGCCGATTTACTTCGTTTTGTCAAGGTTAAGATTTCCTCTCTCATCCGCTTTATTTGAAACCTAATTAAAAGAAAATGAAATGATTTTTTGAATTGATATTGATTGTTTGCGACAACAAATATTGGTTTAATTCAGAATGAGCAAGTACAAGTTTCGAGTCGGACAATATGCATATTTCCTCATTCTTTGCGCGGAATGCAGGTTGCAAGGCTAAATGTCAAGGCATTGAAAAGAAGTTGCGGGAAAGGTGGATTTATGATTTAAAGTATTTTAAAATAAAAAAAAAAAGAATAAAAAGCTATATCAATGTAATAAAAGGTTTTAGGCGGTTTTAATCCGGCTGTGTTCGATTTGGAGCCTGCCTCAGGGTCGCTGATCGTGTATCCAGGTGATGAGAAGAATATCACATGCAAAGTATCTAAATCTAACGATATACAAATGGAATGGCTAAAAAATAACATTCCCTTGGCTGATTCTTCACGGTTATTCACTATGCGTTACAGTGATAGTGAATTTCTGTATGTAATTTTATACCAATATATGCGAAATTTCATATGATAAAGTGGAAAATTTAGAGAATTAAAAATATCTCCAATTTCAGGAGTGAATTACCTCATCTCATCCGCCTGACCATTCGGTCACTCTTCTTTTGATTGCATTCTAAAGCTTCTATTCTATTTCCGCACTACTTCAAAAAAGTTTTCATCTACTTATTTGTATTCAGTATTACATCTCTAAAACAGTTCGAAGTTCACAAATATCCAAAAACTTTTTGTCCATAAATTCTAGAAAAGTTGAATAGAATATAGAATCAATGAGGTTTTCCACTAGTAGCAGTGGTACTAATTTTTATTCTGAAAAATATAATAATACTTATAATAAAACTACTCTGATGGTCTGTAAGCAAAACAATTTAGAAGCGAAAACCTCAGTTTTTTCTTTTAACTAAGATCTTTTATCAAAGTTTCTGAAAACATTATTTTGTTTGGGCATTAAATATCAACTAAAAGTGATAGAAATCCTAAAAAAGCATTTATACAAAATTTTTGTTGTCATCAAAGCAGATTTGTTCTAGAACTTCAGATACCTGAAACTCTGTTTGAATCCAGTGATTTGGGAAGATGAAGGTGATTGGACCTGCTACGTGGAACAGAGTGGATCGGTATTGAGGAACACAATACGTATAACACCAGTGCTAGTGAACACGGTTCACTGTGTACAGGTACTTTTTTGAATGATTGAAAAGTACAGTTTCCAAGACTTTCAAATTTTAAACATTCGAATCTTTAGGAATGGCAAGCGGATGAAAAAGGTGAAATAATTTGGGCAGTTTCTCAGCAGGGACTGGTTACGGCAAAATGTCCCAACGGGCCGACATATGCCAAAGCATATCGAAGATGTAAACACGGTAAATGGGATGTACCAGACACAAGTCAATGTGCCTACACTTCTCCATTAATTATGCATTTTTTGACATTGTTACAACATAAACGGACATCTCTGGTTTGTAGTTTTTGTTTGACTTGTACTTGTAGATAATAATACTAAGAAAAGAGTTAAAGAACATTATTATAAAGAAATAAAAATTTGAATAAGAACCAAATATACCTGTTAAGGTTTCAAGACTTATTTATTTGGACATGTTTGAAAACCCGAATATTCTGTAGAAGGCAAAAATGCTTTCTTTTACAGTATGTGGACGAATTACTTCGAACAAAGAGGCGACCATTCCAAATGTCGGCCTATGAAACTCGTCTTGCCGGCTGGCTGATAGGTAATGCAACAGGTTTATCCAGTCGACAAATGTTAGCCGCATTGAATTTTGTTTTACAATCTGAATTTGCCCGCACTGAACTTAACGGTAATGATTGTCATTTTTCTTATAATTAATTTACAAATTCAAGCTGACTAAATTAAAGGTTTAAGAAAACGATGTTGCAAGCTAGCAGTTTAAGTTTCAAACCAGAAATTTATGAAATGTTCGCAAAAACTCCCTAATCAGCAGATATCTTCTTTTTTTTCCTTCTCTTCTATTTTCAATTTTGAGGATTTTGAACTACTTTTTTAAAATAAGAACACAACCTTTTTCCCTTGTCTAATAAATACTCCACTATTCCCAAAAAAAAAAAAGAAAAATTAAATCACTGCAGCGATTCCTTTACATATATCAACTTACTGTTAGAATATATACCGCAGCTTTTGCTTCAGTTCTGGAATATATTTCTCCGGTAATTTTCTTCGAAAATCAGTGCCAAAAAATCCTGTATGAAAATATGGTGGTGTAAAATTTCAAAACTGTCAAATAATTCAAGTTAATAATTGAAATGCAAAATGCAAAGCGAAAATAACATGTGGAATGCATTTATTGCTGTGCCACAATACACACGATAAAAATTTCCCATCCATGTTATCTGCAGAAAAAAAAAAAAAAAAACTATTTATTAATATTATCAGAACGTCGAAATGTCTTTCACTTCCTTGTGACTGCAAATTCCCTGATTTTCATCACTCCGACTCTTAAAATGTTAAATTATTGGAAGCAAGCAAAAATTTCAAGCCTAAATCTTTCTTCTCTGAAAGGCATATATTATTCACGGCATACATGCCAATTTTCCGCAGTGATTAAGTAGTTAGGTCAAATTTTAGAAATCTTAAATATAAAAGAATGCGAAGTCCATCAACAATTTAGCAACATTTTGATGCAAATTATTATATTTATGCTTGTTACCACGCAGAATATGAATTGAATCACAAACAATAACCTTTTAGCTTTCTTTGTCATTAAGTCCAAATGTTTGATAGAAATTTTTCATTTCATTATAATCTATATTATTAAACTGAGGTATGTAGCAATCAAAGCTATGATTCATTCAGAAAAATTTCCTGAATAAATTTCAGTTTTGATATGAAGAATCGATAATGGATTTCAAAATTAAAATATCCGACATTAGCACAAGTCCATCAAGAATAGAATTCATAAAAACTTTGTTTACAAATAATGGCAAAAATAAAGAAGCTACTGTAGAAGCCAAAAATTTAAATCAAACTAATATTTTGCAACAGTATGCAAAAATTCTTACATATCAAGTAAAGTTCGAATTTCAACAACATGGGTGTCATTTGTTGAAGAGGAATATTTTGATGATCATCAATACATTGCACAGTGCTCATTTTTTGAAAATCAGTTCTGGCTAAAAATCAGTACAGCAAACAAGAGTAAAAAGTTTTCTTTGGTGTCCAAATAGCTGCAAGTTTGAATTTATGTTTGAATGGAAATACTTTTGAAAATACTTCTAAAATTTTATGAAAGTTTAGGTAAACTGATGCGCCAGTGGCTACAGCATCTACTCCTCGGTGACCAAATTATTCAAGAGGATAATTTGGCAATATGTCAACATTTGTTTGCTAAAGATTACGCTGATACAGAAACTGGAATTATGAAGGGTGGTTTTTTAGCCTTACATGATGGTTCGAAATTTTCATGTCGTGAACAGCAGTTCGTTGAACTGTTGCCGAAAACAGGTCGAGATTATCATTTCATTCAAATTCGACTCAGGTTTTCAGTAGAATTTAGGCTTAGATTTGGATTTGAAGTGAAATTTAAATTATTAATTTATAGGTGGAGCATCACTTCGCATTCCTCGTCCCACAATTGATCAATTTCCATCACTCATCATTGTTCGAGTATTATGGTTATCCAATTCAAAAATTTTTAAGAATAGACAAACCTCAGATGGAAGATGGACTGTTGTGGGTGAAGTGTATGGTGTCGCCATCAAACATATCCCTCTCAAGTCTTCAAAATCAGGCAGCATTCCTGAACAGATTATATTCAAAAAAGTCAGCCCAATAGAGATTCATTGTGATTTATTGTTTTATAAATATTTATAATATACTTTGTGTTTATATGAATTTTGATATTTCTATCTTTAGATGGCAGAGAACGGAAAAAATGATGATTTTTTCGGATTTTTCATCAGTTATCAGATAAATAAGACAGTGGATCAGGTATTTTTAGTCTTTTAATAAATAATTAAAAATAATTTATGAAATACGATGAAAATATTCTAAGGTAGAGGTGGTAAAATGTCATCTTGAGAGCAAAGATTTGTCTTAGGAATTTATCACAGAAATGGCAAAAATATTGAAGTTTAAACTTGGCAAAAATTTTTGACAAAGGGCGTTGCATGTATGTAAACATCAATGAAATAACATGATGCGAGTATAAATAAACTGAAAGATTGATGCCATTTTTCGAGTGGCAGACTAATCTAATAATGATGGAACGTGAAGAATGACGTGGAATGCCTTTTCTAGTATTTGTTGAGTGCTATTTATTAAGTGTCATGGAATAATGAAATGAGGAAGATCCTAGTTGTGACTATCTACAAAATGAATTGTGATTCGTGCCTAGCTGGCTTCAAAGAAAACAAACTGTAACTTCTTAAATTTATTTTTGACTGATTGTAGTGACTGTAATATCGTAATACTTAAAACACTTGACACTGAATTTCAGATCCAACTAGGTGTGTGGGATGATGAAGAGGGCTGGAAACCAACCAAAGAGACAAATTGTTTGTTGAGGAGAGTGGGACCAAACAATATTCTTTTTACCTGTTCCCGAATGTTTTTTATTAGAAACGTAAACGAAAATATCAAATATTTTGCAGCCATGCAGAATACGCCATGTGAAGAATTGTAAGTATCATCGATGTTTGCTATAGTAATTTATTTTTTTCTAGTAAATTTGTTTCAATCATCGAGCTCATTATTAGACAATAAACAAAAGGCCGAGTAGCACTAGCATAAAGAGGACAGCTAGCGTGTGCATGTTCGAAAGTTTCTGTAGGTTTAGAATTATTCCTAATAATTTCGCATGCATTTAAAATTTAAAATTTACCAACGAAGTTATCTACTAATGAGTTGCACTTTCAAAAAAATGTTACAATGACCTCTTGCAGGCAGTCTTCGAGGCAAATATTCTTTGTCGATCGACTGATTTTCAGTTTGTAACAATATAGGAGCTGAGTATAATTTTGATTACAAAACCAAATTATCATCCAAAATTAAAAATGCAAGAAAATGCAAAAGTCAACCTGTTTTCAGAATTACCTCAGCGAGAAAATCAGTAAAACTAACATGGTATATATGTGCATCATCCGGTTTCCTGGCTTCAGTAATGATTTTGACCATTATTGTCAACGTGTGCTTATTCTGGTTTCTATTTTTGTTAATGTTGTTTGCTTTTACTGCTTCCAAATAGTGGTTGCTATTGTTTTAAAGGATAAAAATTAAGTTGAATTTCTGGCCCTAGAATTATTTTCAAATTCAAATTTCAGTGCATCGAACTATTTCTCACGAAGGAATCAGCAAATAATTATTAATATGTGCGCTTGTATATTTGTACTCTGTACATTATATTCGCTTGTCCATAACGGAATTCATGATCCTGAAACATGTCGAGTAGTCACTGTCGCTCAATATTTCTTTTTCCTTGCTGTCTATTTCTGGCTTATGCAAGCTTTTAGGTATGCAGTAAGTAATATTGGACAAAATTTTTAATAATAAGTCTCAGACACGTTTACTTTAATATAAATACAGGCATGTTTTATTCTATTTTTATCTGTTTTTTGCTACCGAATAATACTCTAGTTATAATTAGTAATTCATTGGAATTCAAATTTTAGATTGTTGCAAGGGGAACTTAGCAAGATTGTACGAAATTATAGTCAAAATAAGGATGATAAGAAAATTCTCACAGAAGCCGAGAAGGTAAAAATTTTGAAATGTCATTTTTGCAGAACTTAATTTATACACAGAAATTTTAGCATTTTTTGGAATTGAGACGTCCAAAAAAGTGGATGTTGTAGGTAACATTGTATGGAGCAGTTATGGAAATGTACTTCGTTTCTTATGGTATCCCACTGATTGCTATGTCAACTGTATTAGCTGCAGACAATTTATCACACGACGGATCGCGAAAATTGTGAGGTTTAGTCGGAGTATTGTGAAAACTAATTTTCAAATCTTCACTTTTTAAATTTCTTAGGTTGAGTTTTGAAAACGATAGGAAGGGCTGTTATTTCAGTTTAATTTGTTATTAAAAATTAGCTAAAATTTAAGTCTAATATTGTGAAATTTATTTCAAATTTATAGGTGCTTTCCTTCATCAACGATGCATATTAAAATATTTGCATGCGCCGTTTATGCATCCTTGTTTATTTGTGCTATTCTTATATTGGGGATCGTTGTCACCATCTTACGTCTGCTTATTACAGCTAGACACTTAACTATTGAATGCATATCCCAACGTTAGTTTCTGAACGATACAAATTTGAATATGAATTTAGTTAGCAACGAAATTTGCAAATTCTCATGCTTAAATTACGATAACTTTACAAGGCATAAATTATTTGTGCGAAGTTTTATTGCGACTCAAACTTTTCCTCAAATATTAATTGCTGGTGCAAATAATAAAAACATAATTTGATTTCCTTAGTGATCTTTCTGAATGGTATGCATTTCCTCTGCCTTCCAATCTTCTCGATTTCTTTCACTTGTTATTCGATCGACCAGAAGACAACGAGAATCATCCTCTCACCGGTGTTATGCTTCCGCTGCTAAGCAAACATTAATCGCTATAGGCTTTCTCAAAACAAGATATGATTACTTGAGTTATTTTGTTTAATTTCACTTCATGATGACCTGTCAGTATTTCGGATCATCTGGCCTCTGTTTGAGAGCCCATGGAACAGTGTTCGTGGGTAATTGTAGCTTGAATGTGTTTCGCCGCCCATCGGCACCAGGTAAACATTGGCTCAGACCCACTGGATGTTTACGTTTCTTTGGAAGTTTGTCTGCTGTATTGGTAAAAAAAAAAAAGTCGTCATAACTTCACAGAACGAGCTGTCAAACGATGAGAAAACTGATGACGCTGTTTCTGTATTACACTTTTAGAATTAAATAAGATTGAAGAATCGTTTCAGAATATATGGACGACAAAAGTTGTGAAGAAAACAGCACACACACTAGGAGTAAAACTGCATCTGCTGAATTGAGCAAGAGGGCAAGCGCTGCAACAACACAACTTTTGTTAGTAAATTAACTTTTAGATTATCGCATATGATATGTATTTATAAAGATTTTCAAGAAAAAAAAGCCAAGTACGCATTTTCCATTTATCCTATTTATTGTTTCATCTCAAATTAAAATTAAATTTAAACTCCGATTCCTTAAAGTGTGATTTATGATTCTCAAGTCGAAAATTCTTTTTGGAGCAAAAATCGTGATTAAGTATTCTCCTACAGATTAAGTTGAAACTCAATAACCTCTTCGAAAATTCAGAAAATTATCAATATGAAGATTTTTGGTTAGCACCAACAGTTATTTCAGATGGTTACTAGTAATAACAGTACTGTATTCACTGGATTGCTATGCGGCAGCCACTCATATTAACCAGTTAAATGATTCGAGACTTTCTGCAATATCCAACTCTTACTTCAATGCGCTATCTAACATATTACTCGCTCTTGCTATTTTTTACCCATTCACGCTTGAATCGATACGTACAATACTGCTTACAGTGAGTTTGTCGTGTCACAAGGACTATATAGTACTTGCAGTATAGTGCTCAGTAATGCAAGATGCATTTTTCTCGCTTATGTTGCGCAGCTCTAGGAAATTGATTAGGTAGCGTCAAAAGTCGCAAACATCAATTCATGTACATAAATAGGTGAATTTCGGGAATAATTATGCAGTATGAATTGAATAACTCACAAAATAAGATTTAAAGCTTCAAACATATTTTAGACTCGTGATTCAGGATGTTCCGCATACGTTTCAAAATCATTTGTTAGCGCACCATACATTTGCAAAGAACGTATTGTGCCACTGTTACAAAGAGAATCGGCCGCCGGATATTTTGCTGAAGGAGAATGGGTATAAATAACTTCCTGCCAAAAAATCAGACTACCAATGATTTTTAACTAATCAAATTTAATTTTGTTTGTCGTGATACCATTACAGTTAGTCGTTATTGTTAATATAATACATACTTCGGAAAAACAAAAAAAGCGTTCAGCTAGTCTATATAAAAATGTAAATGTTCGCTTGTTCAAAATTTTGGATCTCCGAAAGTTCTTAAACACGCACCTATTTGAATGTAACATTGTTTCAAAAATTTCAAAGTAGTCTGTGAACAACTCTCGGAGTTTTAAGATCTTGAATAACGAACACTTTGAAGAAAATAAGCATGATCAATAAATTCAGTCCGCTCATTTACTTTTACCTGTCACAAGTGTGACAAGTAAAAGTAAATAGGTATATCCATATAAAAATGCGCGCTAATTCGAATGCAATGTTGTATGAAGAGCCACAATCAACATTTACATTTTTATTTATATAGATTTCTCCTACCGACAGATAGAATACGTTATCATAATTCAATAGTTTCAAATCATTAATATGCTTTGTTACCAGTAAGCAAATCCATGTTAACATAGCCTAGCAATTTTAAATCTCATAGCTTATTGTCCATGGAATTTCAGCCATGGATCATCATTTATTATAATATTTATAGCTTATTCAGTGTTATGAATCGTTCCAGACGGCTATAAATAACAAAATGCGGAACAAAAACACTAAAAATTATAAACTTTTCTTGATGTCCAAATGAAATGGATGATAACTTGGTAAGAACTGGACAGTAGTGACTGATTTCTGAAAATTCTAGCAGCCATAATTTTTCTAGTCAGAAATTATCTATTATGAAGGTTGCACAGTCTGCAGTGAGCTATTTCGAATTTTTTGTTATTAGATCCTTCTGGAAAACTCAAGCAATTCTACAGATTTATTAAATTTGATAAGTCATATGTCGAGAGATATTTTGCAAATGAGAGCGAAAAATGAAATACAGCGTTTTAATTTTTGAGAAGTATCACTGTGAAAATTGCGAAGGCGTTATAAAGTTTCATTTGCTGTTATTAATTTAGGGGTTGTTAATGAATTTTCTCCGTGAATCTCAAAATGAATGAAATTCTCTCTATTGTTTGTGTTCTTTCGACATTTTTGGAAACTCATCAATTTAATGCAAACAACTGCAAGCTGTGTTCCTATTTTCAATAAAAGGATATAAGGACTACTGGGATGCTCAATGAATCACATTTTTTAATGTTAGTTTAAGTGCAACTTTTGTATTGCTAAGCAAAAGCTTTCGAAATAAGTTTAGTTTGCCAGATATTTAACCTATTTATTCGTCGACTATTTCGACTACTCAACTGATTAGTTGCTACTAGATTGTTACTTCAAAAAAAAAAAAAAAAAATAGCGATAAAGTAAGTTCAGAGCCAAGAAGGGGGATGCACTTGTGTCAGATCGACAGATTGATATTTTTGATCGGTGCAAATCCTTTTTTTGACATACGTCTTTCATCGAAAAATAGTTATTAATACTATGCTGTGAAGCGAGCTAGAAAAACTAAATCTCTAACTATAGATACAGTCTGAGATTTCAGATATAACTCTTAAGACCCATTCTGACAATTTCTATCATAAACAAAGATTAAAGAATGACAAAGTTTGAAGCAATGCTCAGTGAACTCATTTCATATTTTAGTACAAGATAAATATTCATTTCGACGCACTGTAAAAATTTTTATTAGCTGTAGACGAAAAGAAATGATACGACTAAAACATAAAATAAGATCGAATAAGCACCTATAAAAGAAATAATTTCAGGTTGGAATTTCCTTTAGCTGTGTGCAAAGTAAAAGTAAACATGCATACAGCATCGGGAAAGAGTGACTGACGACAGTAGTGACGGGATGTCAATTTAGGGAAAAACTGGAATGTAGCAGGTGGGAGAGAACATTCTCAAGGAAAATCTCAGCCTGTTTCTTCTCTCTGACAAGATGGTCTTAACCAGTTTTTAATTGTTTCTTCCATGCAAGTGCATAGTAAGTGCACAGATCCTTCAAGATAACTTAGTTTTATTTGCATCCACCTCTTCTTCACTTCCTCTCCTTCATTACTCTATCGAAGAACCGCAAACTCGGATGGATATGAAATGTGGGAATGATGAAACGAAGAGTCTACCACACTTAACGAATCTTTGGCATTATAACTTTATAAACTTTGCATTAAATCGTTATGTATTACAAGCCACAAAACAATTCATTATTGTAGGTAACTGCGGATTTGAAACAGAAAGAATATGTCGACTGGGATCACTTATAGCAACTGGAGTCCCAGAAAGATAACTAAAGATTAGATATTGATAGATGATAAAGTGACATCCATATTCTGCTTGTGATGCTACTGCAGCTGTACTTTCCTCTTTTATTAAAATGATAGTATTCAAATTTTGACTGAGGCAACGTTGGATAAATCTCAAAAACAGTTGTCCATAGAAAAACAAAAATCATTTTTCGCTTTCTTAATAGGATTTACTGCTAAAACTGACACATTGATAATCGGCTTACAATCCGTATTTCGTTTATTCTGCCATGAACTAAAAGAATTTTCAGTTCACTTTAAAAGCCCCGAGCTGTTCGAATAAACAGGTTTTTTTCTTTCTTCGTCCCGGAAAAGATTGACACTTGTAATAAGACCACAAATCTTAGCTATGTTCGAATTTGCCCCGCAACTCTAGAACTTGCTTCTTTATGGTAAAGTATAGCGTTTACGTAGCATCAATTATTTTTTAACTGTGGAATTATAAATGCCAAGTCTCATTTTCATATATATTTTCATATATAGGTAAGTCAACTAACTTTTAAGGAAAACCCAATATCGACAGTTTTCTTGAAAATTCCTGTTTTTCGACGAAAAATTCCAAAACTAATTAGAAATAAGCTTCAGATGGATGAGAAATACTTACGCGTTCACAAAGAGTGAATTACTGGAATCCCAAAAGCATAAGCAAGAAAATAAATATCAGACTTTTAGATCAGTCGTTCAAAAATAGGGGAGGTAATCTCTGAATAATGCTTATTGATAACAGTGATTTTGATCAAAAATTTGCATGTCCGATGTGACCCTGTCAGTTGTCCTCTGTTCATCATTGCTGTTTGCTTGTGGAATTTGAATAACTTTGAGACTACTACTAATTGGTCGTATTAGCAAAGCATTTATATTAGTACTTTTTGGATTTGAATTAATTCAACAGCATATGTTCTTCCCCAGCTTGGTCTGAATCGTTAATATCCGCATTGCCCTTCACTATGTTAAATTCACTGCTGGCAAAACTAAATGGTACAGATCATTTCTTCTATCGATAGATGGTGATTTTTTTTTTTCCCGGTTGTTATTCTATAAGCCACAAAGTTTTTGTGAAAGAAGGATAGCACTCTCCACGTTGTTTGGGAAAGAATTTTTGTTCTTTCGCTCATTTGTTCAAAAATAATCCACCTCTTTTTGCTCGATATGTTCTTTGCTCCATCGTTGAACGTTTCCCTTGTTACTGATCATCGTCATCGCGCTACTCTGTCTCCATCTCCAATTAGACATCACTTGATTTGCTGATCATTCATTTGTCTCTTTGCTTTCGTTTGTCGGCAAAGTGCACCTTTTTTCGCTTTAAAATAGCGAAATGATTGTAATGAACAAAGTATGGTTGCAAAGGAACCTTGCAAAAAACTTTTAATTGCGTTCTTATATGGGCTGAGGAATTTATATGCGCATTATGGCACGCTTTCTCGCTCACAAACACATAGACACCAGTTCAGAGCGAACACTTATTATGCACAAATTGGAATACTTATGAGCACATCTGAAGCAATAGGATTATCAAAATCTTCGAGTAAGCACTAAGGAAAATTTGGTTTAAATATACTTTAAAAAGACATTTCGACATGATATCGATGTTAGACGACTTTCGGAAGTACCGTATACAAATGTGCAAGGAACTTGAAGTATTCATCTTCCGTAAATTTTGCATTACAATGGAGGCCTGAGAATCAGTGTTGGGATGAACTATGTGTGCATACGTCATTGCGTTATATGTGCATATTTAGAAGGATGTTCATTAACAAGCCAAGAGGAACAGGAGAACTGAAGGTTTGCGGCGACACCAACTGAAGCGAAACTTTCGGGAACTGTAGGAGTAGATGTGTATTATACCATCCTATGATATAAGGATAACGCCTTGTCCTTCAGTAAATAGAATCATTATAACCCTCTGCACTTCCACTTCGTAGGAAATAATAGCACTACCACCTTAACTGCAGTTTTTCTATTAAGACTTGAAATGAATCATAGCGGTTGGAATCAGTAGGTTTCGAAAAATTTTCAAACGGAATAACATAGTTTAGCATGATAAATGATGGAGGCTGTTAGAATGTCATCGACTATAAACTATTGGACGTACTGCTTTCATGTTTTGAATCGCAAAAAATTCCTTCTACCTTCGACCAGGAAACCTCAGCTTCATTTAAATTCCGTTCTAATATTCGCTACAATCCTGCATCAGTTTGATGCATGATCTTTAAAATCTCCCTAGATCAAATCATGAATGCAAAGTATTGCAGCTTCACCACATTCATTGAGTTTCAAATTTCCTGCAGAGAAAACATAGTTGCGTGAAGTAAGCTTTAAGAGGACATTTAAGCATACTGAGAGTAGACTTTCGTAGAACGTCTGTCTCTCTGCCTCCGTTTATTTTTGTCAGCACTAGTATTCCATTAAAGGAGATACATCAAACTCCTGCATTTTTTCCTCGCAAAAGTTATCATCGTTAATAGTAGTAGCAGCAATTATCATCCTTCAAGAAACAAAAACATTCATCTCTCATAGACTGCTTGTAAACCATTCTTTTTGAAGTACAAGAAATTGTGCGCAACTGTTTCTTGAGGACAACAAAAATAGATAATGAACAAATCCTATCCATTATATACTGTTGCTATCATTTATTTCTATAAAAGAATTACTACTGCATTCTGTCATTTCTTCCACATAAAATTAACGCACAACAATAAGTGCCACCCAAAATTTCGACTCATACTGCTACTTATCCAAAAAAAAAAAAAAAAAAAAAAAAAAAATTCCTCTTTTCTCTACTGATCTACGGACTATTCCATGCCCCCTAAAACACCTCAAAGAAATCATCGAAATAACTCAATTGCGCTCAGAACTGCAGCAGTTCTACATTTTTTTAACTCTTCTGATGACTGGTTTCTATTGTTTTTCTAAGAACAATTCCTATGAACTAAATTACTACATGAGCAATGTGGGAACCCTTAATCATTGAGGGTTTATTTGATTGCTGAGTTCCAACACAAAATGGCCCCAATGAAAAGTTGAGAAATAAGGAAAATCTAAACCCTTTTTCCAACGATCAGTACGCGAAATGTTCTATAAACAGTTGCAAATTGAGAAACAAAAAAATTAACTAAACTACTAATAGCAAGATCTTCCAACCAACAATAAAGAAACCAGTGACACTTCAATGACTCTTAATAAACCAATGAAACTTGACCATTTAATACCAGCGATTTCTAACTCAACATCTCCTTTCACCGAAGTTGTAGCTAAATCGTATGCAACTACAGTCTCAAATTCTGAAAGAAACAAAGACAGATTCTACAAATATAAATAATACGCAGATATCTATGAAATGGATTAACAAAGCAAGAAATTTTGCAGAGAGTCCCAAAAAAACGAAGGGAAGAATATTGCATCATCTTGGAAATTAGAGGGAAATGTTTGGGCATTCTTACCAAATACACCGGAAAAAATCGCCGCAAAACAGAATGCAAAATTAGAACAAAAGCTAAACTGCGATAAAAGACAAGCTGCCAAGCCTAAAATGGAAATACTTTGGTTAGATTTAATGTTAGTTTTATTAGCTATGCACAAATCCCTACCAGTATTCCACCAAAAAAAGGGTTAAATTTCCGTACTCCGCAAAGTCCAATGAAAGTTGAAATTGAAGAAAAAAGAAGTTAAATCAATATTACAAAAAAAGCACCGTATCACAGATCGAAAGACTCAGTATTTGAATGACCCAACACAAAACAATAAAACATTGAAGTCAGTAATTTCCTTCAGGATACAAATATCTAACACCATCACTACCAAAAACACGGTGCATAAGATACGAGAGATAATCTGCTCACTTCCCAGGGAAATATTTTGCAAATGATAACAGAAAGCCATTATTAACATTATGCGTCATATCAACTTCCAAGGCACAGAGAGACCACATCAATCCGCATTGAATTTGAAAGCACATTTGAAAAAATATTGAATTAATTGAAGTGAGCATGTCGACAAGACATGAGCCGTAGAAGAGATCCTGTTTTGGCTTGGCAGTAAACTGACCAGATTACTTAGTATTCAACAGTGAAGTGCGGTAAATCAACAAGAGTCGTTAAAAAATAGTCCATCAACTACCGGATCAATGTTCATTGAAAGGTCACGACATAACTGCATCATGCCGCACAACGCCGCACCCATTTTCTGAAAATTCTTCTTTTCAAAAATTCCTTAAATTCGATACGTTTTTTTCAAATTTGCTTTAGTGTTGAATATAATGGCAAGACTTCAAATTCTAATCAATAAATTATGATAAAGAAACCTTGTGAAAATCAATAAATTACGATAAAAAAAAAATTTTTATGGCAAAATACTCACGGAAAGACCGGCAATCAAAAGAAGAAGGTTGCCAAAACGAGATGTAGCCTCGGCTGGTGAAAGACGACTACTGAGATGAGCATAAAGTGCATTCTGGACAGATCCGCGAGCTACAGCCAATAAGGAAGCAGAATGAGGCGTAAGATTTGCAGCACTCGGATCCAGTGCAATTATAGCTTTCAGTGCAACCATCTCGATTTCGGTAAATCCCAAACGTCGCATTGGGCTCAAAACAACATCCAGAATATTCTTTTTTACAATCCTACAATATTTCATTACTCTGAACTTCACAAAACATTAAAATTAGAAATCAAATCATAGAATTTACTCGGAGATAAAATCAAACACACCTGGATATCAGGTATATTTTTCAGCTTTTCTTTCTCATTTTCTAAGTATCAGTAAATGGAGATAAATAAATGGATTTTTGGATCCGAGTAAGCGGCAGTGGAATGTGGTAAAAACGAACTCAATTCGGGATTCCAACAATATAATTTGCTTATCTTCACATTGTTCAATGATAATAACAGGTTTTTCACGATGGAAATAATGTCCACTAGGAAGTAAAATTGTACTGCTGACCATCTCAGTATTACGTACAGTGTAGTATGCAACAACAAGAAGCGCAAATTGTGATACACAATTATGAATTATCGATATCTGCAAAGGTCGAATTACGAAATGTAAACAGGAAAAGCTGTTCAACCCGAACAATGCAAGACCAGAAGTCACAGAAATTCGAACTTAAGGAAAAGTGAAGTCACTTTTTTTTGAAAAGAACTATTGAAATCCTCTGACAAAGGAACAAAAGCGATTCCGACTGGTATATTGTAAAACAACAAATTAAATTCCCCGATAATATGTACTTTGTCCTTATTTTTCCAATGAAAAGCGATCTGTTTCTTATAATATAAACTTGCTCTTTTTTTGAAAATTTATGAACAGGAAAAACCTTTTCACTAGGTGTGAGATCGGCGATTGGCTTAAGTGTATTGGCATAATCAAAAAGCAATACAATGAGACGCCTCAGATTTTCAAAATATTCTTTACATCCAGCAAGACCCAATGACCCATCGAATATTAGCTAAAAGAAAATCTACAAAAGCTGAATTCATAATGCACGAAAAATACGTAATATATTAAAAAAAAAAAAAGAAATTTAATCATGGTTAATTATTAATTTACTATACGACAATATTCTGAAAAATTGAGTAAATGCATTGAGCGACAAATAATGAATAAACCATCTTATAAGAGTAAAATAATAAAACTTCGAACATAATTAGAAATTTCGTACCTATATTTCAAAGGGAACGAAAAATAAAAAAGAGGAAAAAAAAAGAAACAAAAATATGCTATGACTACTTACCGGAGATCGTGAAACGATGAGTGAAGGACGCAAAACAGCATCAATGAGGGTGATGGAGGTCTTTGTTATAACTGGATGAGCATCCCGGAGTTGATTGCATATATGCTCAATTTCACATAGTGTTGCGAGGACGGACTCATCGCCAACAGGCACAGGGCATTTTGGATGACCCGAGGTGCTATTCATGCAAAAGGATCGGCTGCAAGTTCGAGTATCATCATTCGCAACGCTGTCTTTTTCGGATGTAACACACGGTAGTTCTCCGGATATAGAATTTGCTGACATCTTGGTGGTGCCGTTTTCAGAACTACCTCTGCGTGGATTTTTCTGTCTACCAGTTTTATCACGATCAGGACGAATTGCTGAAATTTCGTCCACCTTCTTTTGCATAAAGCAAAACATGCTAACCTTCTGCTCAAATCTCATCATTTACAATGAAATGATTGCTTTTAAATTTACACGAAGGAAAACGATGTCAGACAGATTCAAACTGATAAGGGTAGCATGTTC
>KZ270067.1:46757-84346 GCA_002249935.1 Onchocerca flexuosa
GTATATATATATATATATATATATATATATATATATATATATATATATATATACGAACATATATAATATAATATGTGCACAGATAGACAATAGTACACGTATGTACATGCACTACTTTTCGAGAATTAATGGTCTTGATGAAAGTGTGAATAGAGTCAGAAAAGATAGGTCCGGGATGCCCACATAAGAAAAAAAAAAAGAAGTGCAAAAGTTTGAGCAGAGTGAATTTGCAGCGTTCTGAAAAAGGTGTAAAGTGAAAGAGATGCAGACAGCAAGAATACAGCTTTCACGTACTGAACACAATGGACTTTCTGGTCAAAGGCTAGCACTGCAAGCTATTTTTTTCATTCTGAACAGTGAAGTGCATTTCTCTTCGTCTTCGCGATGAAGAATAAGAGAAAGATCTAAAGTCAAACGATGTCACTCACCGTCAGGTTCCATTCCTACTTGAAGGCACTTCTGGAAACGGCAAGATCGACAAACGTTACGACCAGCTGGAAATGTATTTGCGTATAACAGTAGAAACTAATTAGTTAGACTTCCGATTCATGAACTTAAGAGATTTAGTCCCTTTTTCATCGAGAACTGCAACAAAATACGAAAAAGTGACAGAAGAAATCTAAAAAAACTATAAGATGGGCAGATACCATAATGGACAGCCATGAAATTTTTAAACATTCAACGAATTTGAAATGAACCCGTTTTTCTCAGTCATAAAACGACGACACAATAAAAAAAGGCTCAGTGAAAGTGATCTCAGTTCAGCGGAACTTCCTCCTTCCCAGAGCAAGGTCAACAAAGAGTGAAGTCAACGACCAACAACGATGTCCACATTTCTGCTTTAAAAATACAAATTATTTATTGGAGATCTATAAAGAGGTTGAAAGAGTGAGTGATAGAGGAGGTTTACTTATTGTTACCTATTCAATTTCATTCTAATTCTCCTTTCCAATTTTTAAATCAAGAGATTGTACAACTTACCTTTATCAATTCTACATTTTTGTTCATAACGACATACGTAATTTTTCCCGGCACGAACCTACAAGGCATTACTAATATTAATTATGAATCATATCTTTTAAATAAGCAGGAACAAATATTCACATAAATATGGCAAGCGTTAAAA
Organism: Onchocerca flexuosa; assembly: GCA_002249935.1. Classification (NCBI taxonomy): domain Eukaryota; kingdom Metazoa; phylum Nematoda; class Chromadorea; order Rhabditida; family Onchocercidae; genus Onchocerca; species Onchocerca flexuosa. The sequence goes on from KZ270067.1 coordinate 47,884, forward strand.
GGTAGGTTAGCTAATGCATTTATTTCCAATACTTTTCACGGAGTGAGTAAAAGGAAATCTCTCAGGCGAATCCAGGCTTGCATCACTACTATTGCAAAATATACCATACTTCAGATGCAGGCATATTTACCAACTGCATCGGCAGATCATTAAAAGAAATTCTGTGTGCTTAAACTTTCAAAGATTCAATGCATTAAAGGATGAATTGAAATAACTAACCGTTCTACGAAAGAAACCCTTGCAACCGAAACATGCAATGACACCATAATGCCGACCACTTGCTTCATCACGGCAAACCGAACTGGAAAATTCTGATGCTCAGTACTTGAAAGATTTCTCTCAGCGAAGCTTTAAAGAAACTTAAATTTCTTACATTTTTAAAGAATGATGCGTACATGACCAAAAGTCAAAAGACATGTTATCCGCGTCTTTCATGCCAATATTTATAGATATAATCCTTCACATCTAATAGTCTATAATCTACTTTTCTTGGTTATTTGCGATCACATAGTCGTAAATATTATCAAGAATTGGCTGAAAATTAGTCTGATAGTCAATGGTCTAGATATGTATTATGTTATTCCTGCTGCTAAAGGAAAAAGCGCCCTCAAAAATAGCTTTTTCCTTCCACTGTCTATGTAAATATCTTATTTATTTTACATAAAAAGATAAAGCATCGTGACATATTTAAAAAGCATATTTACATGCACAATGTGTATATCTCTGCATACAATACTTATCGTTTGTCATAGAAATCCGATTCCATGTACGCAAAGCGATTAATGAAACGATTTCTCAGCAATTTACAAAATTCAGAAAATCTTTCTCTCCAATCTCTTCCAAAACACAAAAAAAAAAAAAAAAAAAAAAAAAAAAAAAAAAAAGAAAAAAAAAAGACGGTACAGCTTAGCTAAAAGTATTATATATATTTCAGGGAAACTATTGAATAGTTCAATGGCATCAAAAACAATTCAGTGAAAGAACAAACCTAAAGATATCTAATAATTAACCGAAATTGAAAAGTTGTAAGATTAATGGCGAAGAAGAGTTTGAAAAAGAAGATGAAAGGTCATCCTCTTATCAAGGACACTAAAGAGTGCGGTCTTGTTAATCAGTAAAATTGTCTGGTCTGTTCTCTTTTTGTTGTCTCAACTCAGGAAAATTTCATCATAAGTATCAAGACAGTAACATCATTTTGATGAAAAAGGAAAGAGTCATAAACCGGAATGATAAAGAAATTAGTGGGAAGTGAATTTTTGATATTTTGACGAAACAATGACAATCAGGCTTTCGTACAGTTTACCTTTATGAACTGAATCACAACTCATTATTAGAGAGTGCCATATTCTAATTGATCCGAAATCATGAAACTGGAAAAGGACAACAACGGAGAATCAGCGGAAAAAAGATTAGCAAGTCATCTAATAACAACCTGACTTTCCAGTATCAAGCAGTTCAGTACGATGCATCAGCAAGGATTTGGGAAAAGAGAATTAAAGTTTTCAATTCAAAAGAGCTACGATGAAAATTAGACTTACATTGCTGTTTCCTTATTTTATATATTACTCAATTCCTAACAGATTTTTCCATATAAATGAATGTAAACGATACGTTTCAGCGAGCCGGCCAGAACGAATATTTGAAAAATAGGAAAGACTAGAGAAAAGTTAAACAGAAATTTTTTTCCTTACAGAAAATCATTTGCGAATGATGTGAAGAAATACCTGAAGAATACGAACACTTGAATCCAAAAACTAGGAATGTTGAAGTGTATATTCAGATAAAAAGTTGAAAAGAGTGAGCAGAACGAATGCAATTAAAAGATTAATTGTCATTGAGAGAGAGGAGGGGGGGTTGGTGTCCGTTTGTTAACGTTAAAAAATGACCGACCAGATGGTTGGCTCGCCATCGACGAGCGGGACGGAATGGTTTTCCATAGTATTTGTTGATTCATTCAATGCAGGTGACTCCGAATCACCGGGTTTCAGGATCGACTCAATAGAATAAGCCTGTTGTGACGAGAACGATGGCGACGTACTCCGATTACTACTACGCATGATTACCGCAACGTTGTTTGCAACGGCTGCGTAAGCGGCTGCTGCAGCTGCCGCCTCAGTCATTGCTGGCAGCCTACACTGATCAAAGACCGGCCTCTCTTGCTCGGCTCCTCTGATCTGAAAAATGCTCCGCCCGCAAAATTTGTGTGAAGAAAACGAAAAGGAATACGTACTCTCATACTGACACATACACATACACACTCATATGCACAGACAGACAGCAATGATTAGAACAGCGTCGGAACAACACTTTGGTGTTTGGGGGAGTGGATTGGGGGAAAGCAAAGAGCAACAAGGTCCCCCCAGAGTGAACGAAAATCGCTTCTGAATGTACGCTAATCTGTCTTCCTTTTCCCTTCCTATGAGGAACTCCGGAATGCACCCAGCTGGTGGATAGGTAGGCTCGTCGGGAGGTCTGGAGAAGAGGATGGCCGGTCGCCAACAAATAAGCTGTCAAATTGTTAAGTACGTAGCGAAAAGTAAAAGCGAAGTCATCCAGTTGCCTGCACTCATCGCACTGCTCTGGCTGCTTCTTAATAAATATGCATGCATGTCTATGTATATCTATGTGCATGCATGTTTCTGTGTTTTCAAGGATGTATTTGTGATGAATATACATCTACTTCACAAGTATATATATATATATATATATATATATATATATATATCAACCTACCAATATGATAAGGATAGAGCTTTAGTGCATAACGACGGGCATGCCACCCCATGAATTTTCAAATTCAGAGTTGATTTATAAACATGTCAAAGACCAGACTCCACAACTCCCTACCCATTAGGCAGTCCGAATTGAAATAACAGCACTGCCGCTACGCTACGATGCTGTTTACTGGTTGTTTTACGGAAGTATAGCTTGTTTGTTGCTCTGTTATCTTAAACTCAAACAAAATTCGCAAAACAACAATTTCTCCTTTCTTCCTCTCTCTCTCCTCCACTCTGCTATCCTTCCGATCCTCCGAACCTTTCGTGGCAAAAGTGTCAGATTTTTGTCTGGTACAGCAGCGAAATGCAACTCTTCCTGCACTATTCTGTTTCATGCTGCTTTATTATTACTACGATTACTACCACTATTATTGAAACTATAAGTACCGCTACACCTGTCTGTGCCGTTAATTAGTGCAATACTTCCAGTGCCAACCTACCCTTGCACGCTTTGCAAATTCTAAAATTTCTTCTCTCTTAAAAATCATCCATTCCTTCCTCTCATCGCCGCCGCTCATCTGTCCACATTGCTGCTGCTTTTGTTATATTTCACTATTTTTATTCAGGAGCATCTGTCCATCTTTCCACGGTTGCTATATATTGCTCGGATTACGAGAGGAAGATAGGGTCGGTGTGACGGAGCGTTCATTCTACAATGCATACAATGCATACGAAATGTTTTGGTCTATTCAAGCAAAGAGCATCCTGAGCCAGGATTGTTTAGAAAGGGTACCACGAGCCTGATTCCATTCTCATCGTCATTCCGCATCTAATATGTGGATTAGTAATGCCGAAAACTAAGAAAAAATGTCTTATGAACGACCCACCGAATAAACTGTCTAGTCCACAATGACTGACTGCATGGCAACATCGCCGCAACCATCCCAATTTTCACAAAAAAAAATTGCGGATTCTACGGTTGCGACGAAGTTCATAAATGTTGAATCAATCGCTTAAACATGAGTTATTTTAGAGGCACATCTCCGATCTCAGCTCGAGTTCCTAAAGTTTGCATTTGGTTAGTTACAGTACATTCAAAAAAGTAAACTTCGAGCAAATCAGAAAACATTCACATAAAAGACAACTGAAAAAGGAAGCATTTCTGTTTTGATAAAAAAAGAAAATGAATTCCATTAAGTAGAACATCATCGTTTGGTATTCCAAAAATTTCGCACATTACTGCAAGAGAATTCGAAGAAGCACTGCCATGCATTGAAGATTGCTTTGAAGCATCCCATATAATTATTAGTACTACGCTAGAAGAGTGATCTGCAAAGTTTCCAATGCATTTCGTAGTACTAAGCCACATTTTGCAAAAGAAATTTCATTCTCCAGGTTTACCAGAAATAAAAGCGGAGAATTGAAGAGATCCAAATTACGAAATCTAAAATCTAAATAGGGACAACAATATGGTATTTGCTAATAGAACATAGTTCGAGAACTGATGAATGAATGGATATAGTAGTCAATCTTGTCTATACAAAAAGTACACAACAATTTCCACTAAAATATTTTCTATGAAATTCATATCTGCAGTCATAAACGATTTTTCCGGGAACCGTCCTCTCGTCCTCTCTTCATCCTTCTCGTCGTGCATTTCCTGAATCAAATAAGAATGATAGGATGGAATGGAAAGTTCTGACCGGACCCAAATAAATCATCAGCATTTACAAAGGCTATCATCTTCTGTAGGCGAATACAAACACTGAATATTTACTCCTTTTCACATATATCCTTCCTTTGACTTCCTGACAGGCATATATATATTCTGATACAAGAGGCACACCACATAAACACACACATACATACATACACATGCACACATAGATGTATATATGCAGATACACACATCATGCACGCATGCACACATACACACATACATGCATACACACCTATACAAATGCAACACAAGTTTAAAACTCCACACTTGCGTACATTTTGCATTTTTACTTTCACTACGCTTGATCATGGTTTACTGTTTCGAGGCCATGAAAATGCTTGCATGCTTGCAGGTCATATGCTGTATGATGATAGCACTCATCAAATTTTAGCAGTACGACATTTCTCTGGCTTTAAAATTCCCACCATCCAACAATGAGTCCTTGAATGAGTTTGAAGTTGAATAAGCAAGCATTGCATCAATGGCTTTTATTATTTTATTATTAGGATGTACAAGGTATACGTAAGCAAAAAGCCAACTCATAGATTACACCGGAATCGATATCTTCGATAGTCAATAGATAATCAGAGCACTATGGCAATTTCTAAATATCCCAATCCGAGAAATTTTTTCTGCATTTGTCTCATTTTTAGCATAACTTTAGCTTTACTAGTTTCTCGGAAAGTTATTTCGAAAATTTCAGGATCTTTTCGGATTGTTTTCATGATCTAGATTATGTCTTAAAAATAATTCACAAGTATATTTGATAAGATTCATGAACTTGTTTGAAACTGTAATTTTTTCGAGGATTTTGAACGTAATGAAGCATCTGCTCAACATGTCTCAGCTTAGTCATTCTGATTGGATTCCATCATTTGCCTCTTAATCATTGCGAATCTTTTTTCGATACATATTGGAAGTCGCTGAAACTACACTGAAATTAATAAGATTGAAGGGAGAGGAAATCTTGACTATATAGTTTTTCTTTTTTTTTGGCATCACTGTCATTTGGATCATCGACTTTAACGAATGTGGCAAATAGAGACGTTTAAAAGGGAATCCTCCTCAATCGCATCATGTAAATTTAGAAGTTATTCACTCACTGCCAACATATTTGCGGAAAATTTGATCAAAGTTTAATCTCTAGCAATACTAATAGTAATTGTATAACAATTCTAAATGATGGAACCCTGCTGTTTATTGTCATCTTTGTTATTATCTTTAGTTTGGTGTATCTTTTTGAAGCTGCCATTATAAGCGACAAAGTAGTAGGCCGAAGATCACTTCAAATAAACACATACAAAGTGGTAACTTGTTTAGATAGCTTAGGCCCAGCAACCTATAATGTTCCTTGTCTTCGCATCAGTCTGTCTGCTGTTTGTTTATGTCGTAAAAAGGGGAATCTGGTGAAAAACAGTGTCAGCTGTTTCTTTTCTGCAATTCTTGTTGAGTCAAGCGATTCTTATGACTGATCACTGAGAATACTTGTCTTGATCGTTACAGATCATCCATTTAATTCAGTACATTCAAGCGTCTCATCATCTTATGTGTTTCGTAAGATACAAAAACAAATACCGGAAAACCAATGAGTAATAAATAGCCAGAATTGTTAACTGAAGCTGAGTGACATTAACAATGGGTGAAAACTATTTATACTTATTTCATACATGATTCTTAGAAGGATTCGGATGTAGTGAGACTTACTTCTCGTCTTAAACCATGGGATTATTTCTGATGGTGGATTTCCCAGTTTCAAGAAATTTGAGCTGAATTTTGCAAAGAATTGCACTTTATTCCAGGTTCTGGATGTGTATTGATACACATTTAATGTCATAACACACTTATCCTGTGAAAAGATTTTCAAAAGAATCATAATATTCAAGTGAATGAAACTTTTATTTAAGCTACATTCATAGATCATCACGGCAGGAAATGATTGAAAGACCTTGGCTGTGTTCCGCAATAAGCTCCCGTTGAAGTATATCCACAGTTGCCGCTCGAAAAAGTTCCTGACCAGTGCGGTCGCACCAAATGTGCGGGTCGCTTATCTGAAGTTATCGGTTGGATAAAAGGCGCATACGACACACCAGTAGAACGCATTTTCGGCATCGCTTGATGATAATGTTGAAGCAGGAACTGAGGGTGATGACAACTTGTCAGTGAAGCTGAAATCGGATCTAATCAATTATTTAGAAAATCCAGAAATACTTAAAAATTAAGTTGGAATAGAGAGAGGTTGAAATTAAAAAACAAATATTACTTTTTGAATGACAGCTTATAACGAATTATAACCAAACCTCAAATATTAGGCGCTTTAAGTTTACGGAAAGTATCCAAAAAGTTACTGAAATTTTGGACTGCCAGTCCGTTGCCAACCACTCTTGAAAATTTTGAAGATCATGAGATTCGAAACCTCATTCCTCCAAGACGCGTACTTCTCGAAATTTGGTTTGGTCTTGTAATTATTATGACCTTCCAAACAGGCGGATTTGGTCATGATGATATGGAAAAAGCCCTCTACACAAATTCCCAAAACATTGTGGTACTAAGATACTTGGAGTTTTGTAGCCTTCTTACTAAGTGTTTCCAGTATTGTAATTTATGATTTCTCGAATTCCTGGAGCACAATATTTCCACAGTTAATGTCCTAGAAATATCTCATGGTTTCGAACTCTGTTTCGGTACTACTGGCGTAACGGAAGGTTAAAAGAACGATTTTGTTTATCATAAAATTTCATTGTTTAGGAACCAAAAAATACTGTACGTCGGTAATGCTGTGTCGATGTTGCAACTGCCGACACCAATTCACCATTGCAGTTGCTTTGACAAGACTGTGCCAGTCTATTGAAATCAAATCTATAAGCATAACGTTTTCCGTGAACCTGAAACAGTCATATTGAACATAATTAGAAAATCAGAATGTAAAACTTAGTTATGTGGAATCGACTGACACATTTTTTGATTTTTTCATTTCAAAGAAGAGGAATCTATTTGGCTGGTCTAGACGGAACTGTGCATTATACCTGCGGCATAAACGATTGATCGTCAGTTTACTAAACTAGACCAGGATAGGCAGAGTTGAAAATAACTGTTTTTTGCTTACTTTAGCGCTTACGTTTAATACCAGTGAGAACAAAATATGCCAGAGATCTAGACCGAATTAATGGTTTTTAATATTCGAAAAGTTGTTTCCGTGGTAAATGAAATCTTTCGACAGAAAAGAAAAATCATTTCATATAGATTAATGATACTCGAAGATGCATCATAAATGGATATTTTGAAAGTAATTTCGAAGAATTCAAAAAATTTTTAAAAGTAGAGTGAAAAAAATGATGCTGTTAACCTTCGTCATGATGTTTTTATCGTAATAATATCGCAGAGCACGACTAAGCTTATCATAGTTCATGTTTGGTTTACTGGAAAAAATAAAATATTGCAAAGCTGAGAAAATTCTGGTATTTTTAAATTAATTCCTGAAATTTCCAAATTTTAACTTGAAAGGAGAAAAATAAAGAATCGAATAACTTTAATATAATTGTTCAGATGAAAATTAGGATTTTGTATTTTCTATAACAAACCTTTTCCTTTCTCCCCATTTTCTGGCTACTTCATCTGGATCTAACAACTTGAATTCACCATTTTGGCCCTCCCAAGTTATGCAGTGTGCATTGCTATGTGTATCAGAAAGTAATTCAAGAAGAAATTGCCATAGTTGTATTTGACCACTTCCTGCAATTTACAGTTTTAAAAGTTTTAAAGCTTTATTCAGTCAGACTCCAAATTTAACCATAAATTAAAGTCATAATTAGCCACTGTGATAAGAAATTATTATCTCGCCGAACATAGTCTTTGAAAGACAAATATTTGAAAATAGATTTATCGATTAATTTTAAACTTCTTAAAGCTTCTGAAATTTCCATTCAATGTAACGTATGATTGGACTAAAATCAACAATGTATCCGTTGTAATTTAGTAGCACCGACTTTGGAAAATTGTTTGATGTTTTTGCAATATTTTTTGCAATGGCATATTGGCCTATCATTCTGGATCTATAGCTTAGAATGTAATCAATTGATTAAATACATTTTAAAAGACATTGTGGAATATTAGAGTAACAAGTACCAAAGATAACAAAATCAAAAAAAGGTTTTCCATTGTAGAAAATTTCTGCATATCATAAGGCCTGGCATAATTCCGGGAGTATGACAATTTGAATTTAAATGAAACAATTAAAGTTAAGTCCCTGAAAGCCCATTTACAAACAATCTATGGCCGTAATGGTAGTAAGATTTGATTGATACGTTAATAAGCAATGGAAATATGTCATTCGCTTAATGGATGTCTCATTACAGGAGCTGAAATGAAAAGGGCACCACAATAAAAGCAGCATTTAAGCAGGTAAGTCCCCTCACCTTCGATTCTTCATAATGGAGCTTACCTCGAGCAACCTTTATTACAATCAGTTTCTTTTATGTGCAAACTCAGCTGGATACCGTTCAGCGTCCAATCTTTACAGCTTTTTACACTATCTAATTCACGTAAATTTTAAAGCATAACCGAAACAAAGAGATTGAAAATTTAATCATAAGTTGGGAATTCAGCTACTCTATTTGACATATCTCGACAAATTCGTGAACTGAGAGGAAAAAAAACTTCCCGAAAAACACTTTACTTCGATAGTTACCATTTCTTTAAAGTGCTAAAACGTTGATTCCTTATAAATTCAGAAAAACTAATTAATTAAACATCTTTAAATTGGTGGTAATTAACGTGTTTACATCACTTATTCATAAGATCATCTAAGAAATTGCATACTGATATTGTGTAGCCAGAATGAAGAAATGTTAACATTTGGAGATTTCTACAGATTGGGAATATTACAGTTTGATATAGATAAGGCAGTAAGAAGCAAATATCAATCAGTCGGCTAATAAGGAGAAGCATTTCTTCTACTGCAGCTCTCTGTGTCGTCATTTATTCGCTCGCATCAATGAACGTTGCTGTCAAGCAGATGTTGTCACTACTGATAGCTCTGAATACGGTAGCTATCGACACAGCCAGTAGTAGTATTACTACCTCAGTTTATTAGCGAGTTTTTTAATAGAAAATTTCACGAATGGCTTGATAAACTCATCAACTTTCACTGAGTTTAAATAGTCCGAAGTCCTTTTAAATTTGAAGAATATTTTAAGTTTCAACAGCAACTAATTCGGCTCAAAGGTGATCTAAAAAGGTGATCTAGTCTGAGGTGTTCCTAAGCATAGTATAACATCTCAGATAAGGAAGAAATACATACAAAATAAGGGAAACTGCTAAGCTCTTAAGAAACTGTCATCAAAAAATCGAAACAAAAAGTAAACACTTACTATGCTGTCGTCATTTTTCAAAAATTTCCGGATGCCAAATTTTTGGATTTTTTCAAATCACTTTATTTTATGAACATGTAATATAACTACGCAGAGAACTATAATCAATCTCACTTAACATCAGTATAATGACAAAAATCTCCAAGTTATAAACATTTAAATGCAATTAAACTCAGATCTTATAACAGACTAGTATCAGTTTTAAAGTGAAAAATTATTAACGAACATTTCAACAGCAAAAATTAAAATAGCTGTAACTCCTAATAATTAGAAAGTCGGTGTGTGAATATCAGATTTTCATACTTATCTGATTAGTGAAGGACATTTTAATTAAACGACATTATTCTACAGAACTTCGATTTTGCTATGTATTTTTTCATAGTTGACAATCTTGAAAATTTATGATCTAAAATTTTGCATTTTCTGAAATTCAATTAAAGCCTACTAAGAAAGTATAAAAATGCATTGACTTTACTATAAAATGTAAAATTTATAGGAAATTGCAAAAATTAGTTTGTTGACACTTCCAAGTTATTGTTTTACATTATAATAATTGTTTCAGTGGCTCAACGAACTACGCGACTGACAACCAATAAAATTTGCTGCAAAGTTTGATGCAAAAGTTTTGGAGGGAATATCATTCAAAAATTTTATCCATTCTTTATTTGTAAATTTAGATTTCCATAGTAAAGAAGCGCAAACCTGGACAAATGAAATTATGTTGCAAGTCCGTTAAGGTAGCTGCTGGTGCTTTCAGTTGTACACCGCATTTATCCTCATTCTGACCTACAATTAGCACAATTTTATATCAAAAAGTAGTTCTGATTAAAGTGAAGGCCCAAAAATATAGCTCAACAACTGCTCATATTCAAATGAAATCAGCTAACTTAAACAGAAGCCTTCAAAAAAAATATTATTCATTACAATCAAAACCCCAGATTGGTACAGAAATCAAATGAAGAGTAATCAAATGTAGCCAATGATGAAAAACCATGAATTGAATTAAATCATTTAGAATTCAGCTGGAAGTTATTCGGTCCGATTAATTGATCATCATTTACGATTTAGGAGTTTTCAGAAATTTCTCTGTAATTCTATGTAACAATGATAAATCGACCCAAGTCAACCACTCAGATTTACGGTATTGTGCAACAAAAAACAAATTGCATTAGCATAAAAATATTCCCAATCCTGGATATTTTTTCAAGTTAGATCAGGATAATCTTAAATCCTGTATGTTTTAGTGCCTGAAATATTTCTTTAATATCTCAAATATTCTGGTTTGCGTTCTTCTGCACAAGTATGGTGTCCATTACATCTTAGCTTTCATGCAGCTCTTTGATACATTCTTTGAAAAGTATTTGCATAAAATATTTATTTACGTCGAAAATTGATCAGAAATTTATCACTTAAAAAAGCAAATTTTAAAATAAAAAAGTGGTAAATTGTTAAGTGATAGACTGAAGCCAAGGCGAACGAATGGATTAAAATAATCTTCATTAGAGCGCCTGATAAATCCGAAGGAGGAGTGGAGTATAAAAGGAGAAAGAAATTACTAGGAAATAGCATATTTTAGGATATGATTGTGTTAGTGATTGTAGTGAGCAAATATGCTTTGCGAATATCCGGTCAGGAAACTGGAAACAGGAAGTGGGACGCACTGAGCGAAATTGGGTGAAAAAAAAAAAACCGGCAAAGCTTTTCTTCACTTCCCGAATCAAAGCTCTCTCGCTTTCTCCTTTTTAAATTAGTTGCATCCGTTCCAGCAGCAGCAGCAGCTATATATATATATATATATATATATATATATATATATATATATATACGAAATTATATTTCATATACAAGTTTATTAATATTAAAAATTTTTTAATCTTCATATCATTTCTTTCCAATCAATGATTACATGAAACCATCGTGATTACCAAAATGAAATTGTTAGTGCATCCACCAACTAACCGGGAGCGGTTGTTGCTGCTGCTCCAATCGGCTTCACTTCTTGTTTCACATATTGTTTTGTAGAAGAAACTAATCGTGGATAATCCATCAATGGTACTTTTCAGCAGATAGTAATACTGTTAGATACTAATAGCCTACCGACAATCACCTACTAGTAGCTGATAATGACAAAAATAGGAATAGGAGGCAATTTTCTTAGCCCACTTTTGGTCAAATGTTCAAGAGCAAGCTAAACTCTAGACTATTTCAGCATCCGAGCATTCAAAATGTTACTGCCACAGCAAATGCCCATCTACCGTACCTTTCCCCCCCAGGCGCTTCCATGGCAACACTTCATTGCTTGACTTGATATATATATATATATACACATACACATCCATACATAGGAATGGAGCAAAATTTCATTCACTCACTAACATTTATTCACTTCACAGATGCTTTTTGTTATTCGTTCACCAATTCAGTCATATGTATTTTTAATTTAAACTGCTTATTTCCTAATATCACAGACTTCCACATTTCACAGAGAAGCCGATTCTTCATATTCAATTGAAAACATTTCAAGTATATTGAATTCAGCTGAATATTTGAATATTCATTATAACTTCATGTCTTCCCTCACATTCTTCGTGAAACTTTTCTGCAAAATCTATTGGGAAACAATCAATTCAGAGTGAAAAGGGTTCCCACTGGAGACTAACAGATGAACAATTTTCTTTCCTCCTCAGAATATGTAGCTAACCTGAAAAAAAAAAAAAAAAAAAAATGAAAAAAAATACTACAGAATTTGTTAATCTGTAAACTACACAGATACCTGACACAAAGTTTAAAGCCAATGTCCTTTCAAAATAAGTCCATTCCATTTCCAACATAATTTTGTCTGTTTAATGCCAAAATAAATTTAGGCGCACAATTTCTAATCAGAAGTACATACTCTTTTAAACGGAATCAAAAGTATGATTCAGATATAACGCGTCTCCAAACATGGAAATTCAGATGTGTTGGTGATAAAATTTTAATTTCTGGCTGTTTGAAGCATTTTAGCGCATACTTTATTCATACTCCTTGCACAAATTCTTGCACGTAACAACCTAATTCCTTCGATTAAATGCTAGAATACTCTGCACAATTGCAGAAAATACAATTTTAGATATTAGGAAAGTTTATTCAATGCCTAATTTCACTGAAAAATCTAAGAGGAAGACAAACACCAATACACTGAATCAGCATGAAATTTCCATGCACTTTATAAAAAAGCGCAAGCAAACATCCCTTAGCTAAAAATTCTAAATACGGTTTAATTACACTGTTTACAATTAACTGCAATAGAGTCTTGCAATAAAGGATCTGCAAATCTATTGCAATTTATTTCCCGAAATCTCTGTAATTATAAAAATGAAAAGGAACTATTGCATTAAAAAAAAAAAAAAAAAAAAAAAAAAAAACTGCAAATTTGACCCGTCTCAACCTAAAAAAGTGCGCTTGTGTAATACGAATTTTAAGTAAAAATACCGAAGTTAATAATCTTTGAATAATAATTATCATTCCTAACAAATTACATTACAAGAACTAAAACCGAATACTGCACAATTTATCCTTGGCGAAATAACGCAAAGATGATATAACGATAGAATTCGATTAAATCATCGCATTTTAATCACAGCCGAATCAAAACACAACTAAAGAAACTAAATGAAACTTATTTCGCCAATTGAAATATAGATACGCCTCTACCTCATTATGATGATAACTTAAGCAAAACCATCCATCTATCCATTAACATTATATTTATAGAATTTATTACAGCGCTGCGCTTATGATAAACAATAAAAAAAAGTAATTAAAAAAGCACAGAACACACTTATTTAGAAGACATCATATTTGTCTAATTTGTCCTATTCAATTTATCTCTTGAATTAATCCACATTTAAGACTGTAGCAATTTTTGAAATAAATGATGGTGAGTTAAAATACTATCGAAATAAAAATCTAAATCAATATGTAAAACCTGAAAATGACATTAGCAACACTAAATTTAGTTCTTTTTTTTCTGGTAATATCACTGCTGGTCACTTATCGGTATCGCAATCGAAGTCGGAAACATGTTGCGATATATTGGACACCATTCTAAAAATTATCTAAAAAACAAAACCTAATTCCAAGATGTAGGAGAGGTATCAGTTATACCAAATGCTTCTTTGACTCGGTCCAAACAAATCTAATTCCAAGATGTAGGAGAGGTATCAGTTATACCAAATGCTTCTTTGACTCGGTCCAAACAAATTTTGGCACCTTCATGACATTCAGGAGATACAAGTGTAAAATTGAGAAAGCCATGTGGGAGATTATCAAGAAGATCAACAGACATTACTCGGCCGCCAGCATCTCGCATTTTCTTAGCAAATGTGATCGTATCATCCAAAAGTGGATCCAGATGGCATGCCTGCATTAGATTTGTAAAGTAAACACAAGTAAAAGTTTTTGAAAACTCTTATTGTTTTACAGTAGACAAAGCACTTCAAAACGCACCACAAACCAAACTGGGGGCAACTGCGCAAGATCCTCTGGTGAAGCATATATTGGAGATATAAGTGGATCTCTCGGAATCTTTTTTCCTATTATATCAGCAATACATGATTTAGTATAATTATGCTTAGTTTCCTGGAATGATTTCAAATTAATTCCTAATTTAAAGTACTTCCTTAGAAAAACAGTTCTAATCACTGACTAAATTGCCAAAAGAGAATAATGAGTAAAACTTATTTTCTTTCCCGTCTGTGATGTTATAATGGATGGCAAGGAAGCAGCTCGATCAAGTTTAATCTTATCTATTGGAGGCATCGGTGTCGATTTTTCGAACCAATCAGAAATATTATCTAAAGCATGTCCGACCGCTACAGTGGCTGTGTCGGCAAGACTCTGTCTCAGAGTTCGTTTATGCGCCTAGAAACTTTTAAAGAAATATATCAGAAAAATGCGAACCTCAGAGGTGATTTCATTAAACAGAATATAAAAATTGTTTTAAATTTTAAGCCAATTATAAGTGTCTTCTTTACTATTACTTCTAGAAAAATAAAAATTAAATAATACCAGAGATTCATTTTTGGTTACGATGTTATAAGAACTCAATGAAGTAAGCATGAATCTAGATCGCATGGAACTTCTGACTGATGCAAGTGTTTCCGGGGGTAATTCCTTCGGAATTGTTGTCGACGGTGAACAAAACAAAGCTGCAAACTTTGAAACACGAGAAGACCGTCTATTTTCTTCCACATTCATTACTTCTTTCTTCTCTTTCCGAGATTCTATATAGCCGGTATGATCCATTAAAATCAAAGCGCTAAATAACCAAAAATTTGAAAAGCAACCTTCAAAAGCAGTCAAAGTAAAAGAAAAAATTTTATTTTAGAAAGAAAAAATTTTTTTTTAAAAAAGCTATTATCAGAGTAAATAATAAACTTATTTCTCGATCAAAAATGTAACATCTCAAAATCAACGAATATGCATACTCTTTAGTAAGTGGGTGAATTTTTAAATAATCTACCAGCCGCTGATCATACATATTTGAAGAAAGATGAATATGAAACGAGTCTGATTTTATCTGAAATCAGTATAGTTATCAAAAAGGAATTTTGATCAAGAAATTCACCTTATATGATTTCTTTATTGCTCATAATTTATTGCTCATAACCTAACAGTGACGCAACTACAAGTCCTGCAATATTTCAAAAGGATGTCAAGTACCAAACATTCTACATGATTCAACCAATAATTATCAGTAACTCAGATCGACTATTCTTGGCTGACAAATATAAAGCTATATTTTTTCAGTTTATCTGAAATTTCTGGAATGTTTCCCATCTCTGAAAATTCCCATTACTACTCTCATTTCACAACAAAGTATGGAGGCCGATTTCTTGGAATATATCCTGCCATACAAAAGACAAAATAAAGCACCTGAACCCCAGAAAGACAGGTGTCTCCTTCATCCTCATCCCTTTCACCAACATTGGTTTCATTGCTGAATTCTTGTTCATTTTCGGCTTTAGCAACTGTCGAAATATTATGTATTTCTGCTGTAGATGCAATACCACTTAAATTCACCAACGAGACGATCGATGAAGAACCCTACAGTGTTATTTACGTCGTAAGTTAACCTTTAAATATAAGTGATGAAAACATAAAAACTAATTTAAAAATAATCAAAAGTTTTAAAAATGTGTCAAAAAAGGTCACCTCCAAACCTACTGCATCGCCCCTTTGCGTTTTCTGTACTTGCTTTACATATTCTTGTAAACTTTTATGGCCACCATTGTCAACATCTTTCCGTTCATATCTGTCACCATTTGCTGTATGATTTATTGGCTTTCCAGTATAAGCTGATAAGAAATACGTTTCACAATAAACTAATATAAATGTAAATAATAAACGACAACACAACCGCCAATCAGGAATAAATTTCTGCCATAAAAACTAATAAATTTTATTAAACTGATGTAAATGTAAGTAGTAAACGACAACACAACTGGCAACCAGTAATAAATTCATTCACAAAAATATTTTGAACATACCTGCAATACATCGCAACACAACTCCCATGTGTAAAAGAGGATCCATACAACTTAGCAACCGTGAAGGTGACAGAAGGCACTGAAGTATAGAAAAATTAATCACGAACATCGAAAGCTACAGATAAGTTACATTCAGAGCTCTCGGATTTTTTTAGATCGTCATTAATTTGAAATTGAACTTCTTACTTGAATTTGATACGTTCCATCACTTCTTTTGTTTCAGGAAATGTCGAAACTTATTCAAAGGTTAATTTGAATAAAAACACGCAGAGAAAAACCCAGGTCAAACATAAGATACTGATTTCAGTATGAGACCTGGAAAAGAAATGGTGTATAAACGGTAACGATTCCATCCGGTATTCTTTTTACACCAAGTTGAACAAGCTTCAAGCTGACCGACATTATCAAATTACCACCTGCTGAGTCACCGATCATGCATATTTTTTCACCCGTCCAACCTGCAAGACAGCTCTTTAATCAAGTCGGAGAATAAACTGCCAAAATTCCTAAGCATAGACACAAACCGAGTTGTGCTGCATTATTGATAATATATGCATATGCATACAATACTTCTTCCGTTGGACGGGGAAATGGATTTTCTGGTGCCAATGAATATTCGACAGATACGATACAGCAATTGAGTAATTTAGCCCACACTCGCAAATATGTCTAGAAATGATACATAAATTAGTTTAACACAAAAGTGTTTTCGGGTGTCTATGGTAAGCAAGTTCAATTACTTCATGAGATTTGGAAGTAGTTGCTACATAACCACCACCATGACAATGAAGTAATAAATACGGCGATGGTGGAAGTTGATTCGGCAACCCAGCAGGACTCTGGAAATGAAACTATATAAATTAGCGGCATAATTTAATATTTAGTTTTCCGAAAGAAAAGTCTGAATTCGAAAAATTTGACTTTTCAAGAAACTTACAAGGACTTGCCGGTGATAATATGATAAAACACGAATTTTCACTGGTCGAGGACCAGTATAAGAAGATGGTTCTGGAATTTTCACGGTACCACCATCTGCCGTTGCCATTGTTATCGACCCCACCCAACTGATTTCACGCAATTCGTTTATTGCCATATTTGGACAAAATATACGAGGAACATGCTGCAAATAAAAGCACTTTAAATAGAGAAAGAAAGCGCAAAATAATTCGAAGAAAAATGGCAAAGGAAATTATTCTTTCATGAAAGGAAAGGAAGTACATACACTTCCAAATTCTGACAAATTCCAGAAACTTCTGCAAAATTCAATATCGGCTTCACGAGTTACCTGAAAGAAAATCCCTGATCATATTTTGAATTTGAAAATTAAGTGAAAAGATAAAACAACAAATAACTAATAAATGCTAACAGTAAAACCTTCACAATTCGCTTAGCTCGTTGTTCGGGACTTAGGATGAACCGCGGTGAATTCAGAAAAGATCCCAAAGTACTGCATCCTTTTTCCCATGACAAACTGTAGATGGCAAGCATTACACCAAGCAAACGACATATACGCCCGATTGACGGCGGAAACTGCGAAGAGAAACTTCATGATAAGGATCAAATATCTAGGAAATGTGAATCTCAATTTTGATTCTTTTGCAATCTTCTATACTTTAAAATTCACAAACCCAATCAGACACAATAATTATAAACACTGACTTGGAAGCCCAGCGGTCTTCCATAAAAGCATGATGGATCAAGCACTTCTATAACACCTAGCATTGCTTGATGCTTACTATAGTCTCCATTGAGATCAGGAAACAAACAATTATCGGGAGCATATACGGCTGTATCAATGACCTGCAAATAAAATGATTTAGATAAGGTTTGAAAAAAAATGTGTGTATCAGACTTCAATCCTGACAATCCACAATAGGAAATGAATAGATTATTTAGGATACAGCAGTTCAGAAAAAGAAAACAAACCAGTCGTAAAGCTGAAACGAGAAAATTCAGGACAGCACAATAACTTTCAACTTCTTTACAGTAATATGATGCACGAAACATCATCGTTTGCCGATATTCAGTACAAGAACGCAAAACGGAAATAAGATGCAGCACAATCATATCACATATACAAACTAGCGATCTATAAAGTTCACTCGTTTCATAAAAACTGGAGAAAAACGTATGCATACAAAAAAGCTGCAAATATCTCATACTAGCGAAACAAACCGAAATCCATTTCCTGGAGTAAGCTTGTCGTAGTCATATCGAGGAGCCATATCCTGCAGTTTTTTGACAACCTCTGCAAACAACAAAACTTCAAGAATTTATAAATATCATCAATCTAAATTATGAAGAAGGTACATGTTAGAGAGCATATATTTTTCATAAAAAATACCTTCCAAAGGTAAGGCGAGGGTTGCAACTGCGAGGCAATTTTTTTCTAATCGGCTTGCATATGTTATCCAACTTGTGGTATTTTTGAAGAATCTTCTATTATCATCGGCTAACTGAAATAAATTTGTGCATTCTGAAAGAGGCACTGCATGACTGAAATAAGCCATCAACAGACAAATAATTCACCATAATACGCTTAAAATTTTTTGATATACTTCAAGAAACACTTTAAATTTTCCCATCTATTTCGTCAAACTTCGAATGTCTCACCTCTATCTGAAAATTCCTGAAAATCCGGAAAGAGAATTTCCTTACGATAAGCACGCATGCTACTGTTATGCCAAACCCCAGTATTTCCCATTTTTTTTTACCTCAGCTAATAATGCGAATACGGCTGATCGTTGAACGGAAAGCTTGCCACATAAAGGAGCTTTATAACTCATTTCTATACCATCGAGATGACTACCAAACGCATTACTTTTTCTGATATTCATCACGTGCAGCCCATTATGCCTAAACGAATAACTTGAACATATTTCACCAGCAAGCACAGTAAGCAACGACATGTTCATTAAAATGAATTTTGTTTTAAAATCGAATTTTTTTCCATTCTTCGGACTCGTCGTGTGTTGCTTATTCTTCAGTTTTCTTTTAAATACCTTATTTATGTTTCAAAAGCCCAATGACGAAAGATCAACTGATGAAAGACTTCTGCTAGGGAATCACTAGTCACATGAACTATTAAATTAGCTTCCGGATTAACTTTTCAACCAAACCATGTAAAATCTGTGCCAGAATGAGGAATCGATATAAGAGTAACACGCGATCCTTAATCAGCAGTGAGTAAGCAATGGAGTCAATTGCGATTCTTTTTTCTACAGCAACATGTCATGAATTTCGCATTCCTACGTAATCTTCCTCTCACACTCAAAGGATTGTTCCTCAGCTTTGGTACAGGAAAGGAAAATGGAAGAGAGAATGAATGTCTCATATTTCTGGATGACGATGCAAATATGGTAGTGTCGAAGTAAGACTCTTCACTTGGTAGTACTGGCATACAATCTCGCTCATCACATCAAAGCTCCCGAAACTACAGCAGTGCACTCACTCCTCCATCAAAATTTCCGACTTCCCTTCGCTTCCGTCCACGTCTACCCAAGCATACACCGGCCAACCGCAAAACAAGCAATAGTGCCGTGATTCTATGAATGAACTGGGATGATTGGAAGGAGTTCAGCAGGGATTATTGTATCGATCGCGTTGCACTCTCGGCGTTAGATAGCCACTGGAGTTATCGCTTTCATTCGAAATGTTAACTTGCAATGATTTCATTTCGGTCCGGGGATAGAATGCAAGACTTGATAACACATCGAAGTTCTGTACATATGTAGTTCGAGATGTTGCCAACTTCTCTTATTCTAAAATTTCAGTATTTTCCAGAAGAATCTCAGATGACATCAGGAATGATGGTATATTAATGCATGATGTATAACAAGGATGTGTTGGTATCGACATTAAAAATGACTTGTCTATTTAGATGTTTTAATAAAGTTTATATCAGATCGTAAAAAATGCGATAGTTTTTGTGGAAAGAAGGAGCGGAAGAAGTTGAGGAATAGTTAGAGTCAGAAATTGTACATTTTGGAACTGGAATTTCAGAAAATCTTTTCCTTTAAAGAAATATGTAATATAAACTGTATACAGTTTAGGCATTTACGTTCATGGAATACATTATGCGAATTCTCCACGCTTTTATTTAGATTTTCCATGTGTTGAAATTTTATTTGTTTAGGACTTGTGAGGAAATTTGTCGTGCTACAAGAAAGCAAAGGTGTAGTGATGGAGCATTTGTGATGGGTATGTCATGCTTATTTCATGACATTAAAGATAGCTAAAACTTATGTATATATATATATATATATATATTTTATGTTTAATAATTTGTATTTTGCAGTGTGCATTAAATTGATCCCACGAACGGAGATTAAGCAGTTATTGAAGTGTAGTTGGGGCTGATAATAAATATCCACATTTATTGGTCGACTTAATTGAACAAACTGCAAACGAATTGGTAGATGTTTCGACTCGTTTCTAAGACTTATCCTAGAATTTCTAGTGGTGTTCAAACTTCGTTGTTATTCCCAACTTTTTTGTATTGTGTCATGCTGAATAGTTTTTCAATTCTCATTTTTTTTTTACTCAAAATTACTGTTTTTTCATTTCATTAGATGTTCTCAAAAACGTAAGGCTTGGTTTTGCAGGGTGCAACAATATGGTTGTTTGGGGATTGTCGAACATCACGGACGCTTTACAAAAGCGTTTGTGTCGCTTTCTTATACATAGATATTTAAGCGATTTTCTGAAGTCTAGTATTAATTTGGAACAATTATCAGCCACTCTTTATGGTGGTATTGCATCTGTTAGCGATGTTGACATGGACGTACAGGTATTAGTTTTTAAATTTTGGAGTGATATTGGTGATTGGCGAAAAATTAAACACACAATTCACACAATAAAGTGATTGCGAAATTTGGATTTTTTTTAATAAGAGAGCATTTAAATTTTCTTCGAGGTTAATAAATAACATAGGGTTTTAGGAAACTGCCTAAAGATCGATGCTTTAATAATAAAGATAAATTAGCTGGAATATTTATTTCTTTAGAGGATAAATGAAGTGTTTGAATCCATGAAAATACCTTTTACGGTGGTTGAGGGATATATCGGCGAAGTCAATATCACAGTTCCGTGGCAGTATATTCTAGTAAAGTCTGTTGATTTGGAAGTAAAACAATTGCAGCTCACACTACAGCTTCAGCATTTCGCAGATGAGCCACCAGGAGACATAGGTTAGTGATCATTTCAAGTTTTTCCGTCTCCCATACAGTTCAGGATGTATTGCTCGTATTTTAGTAAACTGTGAGACAATTATTCACATGTCTTCAGTGGGTTCTATGTTTGGAAGTGTTATGGGATCATTAGCTACATCCATGGAACTAGCACAAAGTTTTTTGAATCAGGAAGAAGCCAGCAATGAAGCAGAGGACAAAGGCATTGAACAGTTTGCTGAGGTATCCACTTTCTTCATCTGTGCTTCACAGACCCAGCTTCTTAATTTGTTCTTATCGAGATATATGAAATTTAGGTCATTGATACCGTCATCTCGCGTTTTCGGCTAGTTTTCAACGATGCTGTTATTCGCTTGGAAGGTATTCCCGATCCAGGATCTGGGCTGTGTACTGCTTTGGAACTACGAATCGATTGGTGTGATAAATTTTACACAAAATTTTTGCGCTGGAAGACTCTTTTCGAGTTTTATTTAGCCTTTTGATATTGAAACTACGTTATCTAGAGATAGTTTATTTTGAAAATCTAACTTATACAAAAAATGAGCCATTATGTCTCTATTATGTAGGATTGAACTCATCGATGAACAGTTAGAGTCGGAAGCTTTCAACGCTGAAACGATAACTTCACAACCACGTTCGTTATCGGCTGTCCCAGATTTCAACAAACTTTTTCATGTAAAAGGCATACGTCTTTATACTGATATTTTCACTAAGTGAGTTGTATCGTTGTACATACTTTGATCTAAAATATATAAAATCATGGGGATATATTGTAAGTCGTAGTCGTTTTTTTATTTAGACCGGTAATGAGAGATTTATCAGAAGAAAGTATGTCTGCATCAACACAAGTCATAACAAGTATGTATCTCCGACGTGAAAAAGAAAAAACAATGAAGGTTGATGGATTTACATTTGGTTAACGATTTTCTTTCAGTAGCTTCATCTTCCGATTTTTTTCAATGTTCTGCCAAGCGAAGTAATTCTTTTCTGTTTCATTCTTCAGTATTTGCAAATTATTTCGCTTCCAGAAACTGTCAGCTTCTTCGGATTCATCAGATGAACATTGTGAAAAAAGTAGCAGTGTGTTATATTCCGTACAGATGTCGACAGCTTCAACAATTTACGAATCATGTTATTCACGGAGTAGTTGTTTGGACGATGAGTTTCTTTCTGCCACTTCCTCTCCATTAAGTTCTTCCAACAGCACTTCGTATGTTTTGCTCATTCCTTCTGTATATTATTTATGTTTCTTTATTTCGAAATATGAAAGAATTAAAATTGCAGTTTGGAATCGAATCCAGTTCTGTTTGCATCATTTAATGGTAACGTTGAAACTGTAATTATTCGAGTACGTAACAACGAAATTTCAACACAGTACGCTTTATCTTCCGAAAAGGTGTTTTTCTTGCTTTTCTTTGTTATTTTAGATTTGATTTCGATTCATTTTCGTTTTAGTAGCACCAACCCGTTTTTTTTTTTTTTTTTTTTTCAGGAAATTAATCTTAACTTTGATGGTTTGTGTGTATTTTTGACACCTTCGCAGCTGGATATTTTGAAAACATTCTTTGCTGCGATTGCAGAACCTCCAAATTCTGGTTTGTTTAAGCGACTTAGACCAATCTTGTACTCCAACTTATATTCTTCGTGACTTTTTATCTTCGGAAGTTTATCGGATATGTTTCAGATGGCACACAATGTGGTTTAGGAAAACCAATGTGTATGCAAGATTATCAGCAGGTTGAAGCCGAACTGCAGACAAGAATAGTACCATCTAGTCAAATCGGTACCGACTTCCAACATGGTAAACGTTATTACTTGTAGTCGCTCTTAAGTATCAAGTTTTAATCTGATCTTTTTCTTTTTATAGGATTTTGATTTTAAGAATGATAACAACGGTCTATTTTATGTACACTTTTTTATATGGCTCAACTAAAGAATTTGATATTGTATCAGTCTCTATACTTCTTTTCGATACTTTGCTATTCAGGCAATTGGGGTGGTTCGATGATGTTTTATGATGCACAAAGGAAACCTTCATTAGTATCGGTTGAAGAACAAATGGCCAATGTTTCGTTGAATCTCAGTGATGTAGGAGATGGTCGAACTGCCAGGTTTCCAAAGGAAATTTTAAGAAGCGATTCTTCACACAGTTGGTTTTTATCTCGGGAATGCCCTAGAAAAGTGACAAAGGATATTTCATGGAATAAATCCATGAACTAATATTAAATTCCAAAAAAGTATAACAATATTTCCTATTGCAGGAACTTTAAAAAATTCGGATACCGTATCTGACATGATTAGTGTTAAAGCAAGCATTTGCAATGTTGTATTTGTCCTCACCCATAAAGACTATCTTGGACAAGATGAAGTTCGAAATAGGTTTGACATTACATTTCAAGTTCCTTGTGCTAAAATTCGAGTGGTTTTTCCACATACTTGATTTTGCATGACAAGAAGCTTTGTCGCAGTGAGTGTGTGTAATTAGTTATTTACTAATTTTAGAGGAGCCGAAAACATCGCTGATATGATCAGTTCATACAAGGAATTGGCAGAAGGGTTTTTTAAAGCAGCATCTTCTGTGCGATTTGGAGTTCAGTTGAACGAATTAAATCGGAGTACGAAAAATCTGTATGGAGACGACCATCTGCAGTAATTTCCTTTTAATTCTTCTAATGTCATGTTTTTTTTTTTTCTTTTTTTTTCATTTCCGTCCTAATTTTATATCTTTTTAGGTTCATTGGTGAAGGGGTAACGTTTGATTACAATCAGGTAAAAGGTCGAGAAAACTGTTCTTTTTCAATGAATTTAGAAGCGTTTGATATGGAATTATTAGAAATTCTGTCGCCGACCTCGTCCAGCACGGTATTATTTTTTTCAAAGTTCTGTTCGGAGCAATATATTTATTACAGATACATGAATTTAAAAAAAATTTCATTTTCAAGAGCGTCGAAGAAAATATCAAGCTATTTTCATTTTGCGATAGCCCATCAACAACTGAAAAAAGCCGTCGACTAATGGTTACTGTAGAAAATGGCAAAAATTCACAGGTCTGCATTATAAAGTGATATTTACCACTTACTCTTCAGTTAAATTTCTTGGAAGGAAATAATGTGTGAAATGCTGATAGTTTCCCTTGGAAATTTGAGGATCCAAATTTTCGTTTATCATATAATAATTTCAGCATTATGATGTGAGAATAAGCCTAGCAGCTTGTGAAAGTGAATTGGATATTTCAATAATTGATCGGATATCTTCTCTTTTGGTCACGAAACCCTTTCACACTTATCCATTTCCTTCATCAATTCAAAACGTTAACGAAATATCACGAGGCTTGAAGTAAATTTTACGTGTCTTTTACATCTGTTGGAGTTTTTTAAAATGTTCCTTTTCTTAGTGCTTTTAATTCAATTGATGATTTTTCAGAACAGATTTACTCTTTAATGCTATGCAAGATGCAAACAACATGCCAGTATTACTAACATTTCTTATTGGCTGTCCGGAATGGGACTTAAGTTTGAGGTCGGTCTTTTTCATTTAGCTCATCCTGTAGCTTATAAAAAATGCAATAAATTTTTGTCTTTTTTTGTTGTTAATGGTACAATTTTTTAAGGATACCAGTAGTAGATTTGCGGCATTCTGAATCTTCTTCAAATCGAGCACACCATTGGAAAAGAAATTTGCACGAGGAGTCAATAAGGTTGACCTTAACAGATGTCAGACTGGAGATGCCAGCATTTGATGTGTCGCGCTTAAGACAACACGGAACAATTATTATTTCAGCATCTATTGTGAACGGTATTTTTTATCCTTTTAATAGGAAGAGTTCTTGGCTTTTCAGATATAGGAAATTGTTTTATGGATTGTTGGCACTGGATCATTTGGAAAAAGTTTTCACCAATTTTTGTAACCTTAAAAATAAATTGAAGCAAATTAATAGAGAGCTATGAAAGTATGTAGTTTTTTCTTGTTGTTAATAACGAATGAAATTTCAGGATCTTTCAATTTGGTTGATAAAACTGTCTCAGCGAGTCTCGATTCTTGCTTTCTTTTTGCTGGTTGTTCAGAAACATGTGGTGGAGGTTGTGTCAGGTATATTGAAAGGGATTTTTTTTTGTAAAAATGACTCTCTGCCTTTAATTTAGTTGTCAGTTTTGCCATTTTTTATTGTTCTATTTGTTAATCATTATTAGAAGATGTCACGTTGATCGTCATGAAATTAATTTTTAGCTTGAAGCTTAGCTATGATAATAGAAATAGTAGCTTGGAATCGACTTCTGCACGCTGTAATGAAACAGGTTATTCTTGTGCCTCGCAGTATGATGTTGAGAGCGAAGCAGATGTAAAAATGGAGGGACCGTTTTCAAAATGTATTATACGCAATGAGAATCGAATGGTTAGTAATTACTCACCTTCATCACTTTGGTTTTTTTTTTTTTTTTTTTTTTTTTTTTTTTTCATCATAAGAATGGCAAAATGTTGATTTCATGAAATTTAGATAATTGTAGTTGGAAATACAAAGGAGATGTTAGAATTTGGTGAAAATTGTCTATCAAATGCACGAATAAATTGCGAATTGACTATTCCGGTGCTGCGTATTCACTTACCTAGTCGTCACTATTACGAAGTCATTTATAACCGGTAAGTCTTTTTGTTTTCCGTAATATTCAATCTGAATAACTCATATAATGTAAAGTATCACAAGTGGTGGAGCGTGACAAAACATTGTATGAGCTTCAAATAAATTTGACTTGACTCCAGCGAAATAAACGACTGATTTTGATCTGTGTTAATTATATCGGAATGGTGATTTTTAAAAAAGTTTAAGATGAGTCAGAGTAAAATTGGCTGTGTCAAATCAGCGATTGCTTTCATCTAATAACAGGCTCATCGTAGTCGTGCTCAACTTTTTTTTAATATATATAGAGATTTCATGACTTTTGAAATTTCTCGTGTAGTTGTTTTAAAATTCCAATACTCTCTGAACTATTACAAAATTTTCGTTACATGAAGATTGGTGAACGATTTATCAATGTGGCAACCATCTTCTCCTATTTTCAATAGTTCTGATCGGCCAAGAGATATGGAAGTATCTGGTGACGGACCCTTTGAACTATGTAGATCTTCAAAAAGGAGAAGTAATTTTTCTTGAAAATTTGTTTGTAATCTTTCCACAAATTCTTTTTTACTTTTTAGATAGAGAGAGCTTCCTTGACATTGATCTTTAGAAGATTTGCGTTATATTTTAATTTTTAAATTTTGTTTTCAAAATTTCTGGAATTATAGATTCTACACATAGCTCATGTTCTCATGGTTCGACTCCAACAGTGAATGCATTAGGCAATGAAAAATCTCATGATTTTTGCCTGATGGCAAATATAAATGATGGCCGAGTGCTCTTAGGAACTGAATTTGAAGTTTGTTTTTATAGTTTTTCGATGGTTCGTTTTGTAATGCAATTTTCCTAGTTCCACTATTTTTATTTTTTTGTATTTCAGGACGGAGTTGTGAAGAAACTGGGTCAAATTGGTGCAATTCTACACAAAATGCAAATAATGACTGTTAATGGTTTTCACGGCAATAAGGAATTATCTTACTTCTACTCAACTTCCAAAAGTGCCAGTTTTTTCCACAAAAGTAAGTATAAGTAACGTGCTCTTCGAATATTCCGGTGACCCTTGATATAAAGCATATCTGTGGTGCAAGTGTATCTTCAGATCTCACTGGAGATGTAGTCCCATATGAACGATGTGTTTTGAAGAGGGATTTCGCGCAACATTTCAAAGAAGGAATTCAAGCAGAGCCGGTGATAGATGAAGAAATTTGTTTTCTGGAAGAAGAGGATAATTTCGCCGTCGCAGTTAGAATTGATTTTCACTTTTCCGAAAATTTTAAGGTTTTTTTTTTTTTTTTTTTTTTTTTTATTATTTGATCAGTATCTATATCACCGGAATTATTTTAAGCATTTATAGATTTTTCTAGACAATGATGCATCTATAATGTCATTTATTAATTTTTAAATGTTTTCTCACTTGAATCAGAAAGTTGGAACACGTTATTTTCTACTTGAAAATTTTCGAGTATTTTTTTTTTTTTTTTTTTGTCATAAGTATCTCTATTCTCGATTTTCCAGTTTTTTACTATATTTTTTGCTGTTAATGCATTCTGGTGTTTTTCCATGCCAGAAATAACCAACTCAAAACACTCCAGAATATGCTAGTTGGAGTTGGTATTCGTAATACGACATTACATTTGAAACCATATGAAATTGCTGAGGAGTTTTGGATTAATCAGTTGATCAGTTTTTTCGACATTGTCGATTATGGTATTCCTGGCTATGAACTCCCACAAATTACTACAGAACTACATATGCATTTCTCATCCTCTTTGCTGGCTTACGAACATTATTTCGAGAATCCGTCACCTCCCATATCATTACGGTTAGTAATAATCCGACATATGTATTTATCTATTACTGCTTTATTTCTGTGGTAGTAATCCGAGTATTTATCAATTGACTTATCGAATTCCTTAAATACTTAATCCAGCATATGGATTTTAGGAGAATTAAGTAAATCAGTTAATATTGCTTACCGCAGTTCGAAGTTTATCTTGCTTTTATTTCATGAAGTCTCGGACTTTTCAGAGTGATGCTTGGTTCTTGTGACATCAGTAGTCGAATCATGCAGGATCTAGAAATATACAAATTTGAATGCATATTTGAGCAACTAAAGTTATTCGCATCATTCAGTGCGGATGCTCAAATCGCTGCGAATCAAAATGAAACCAAAAAGTCCACAAAATTTAAACCTAAATTCATACATATGCTTTCTGTGGGTATGTTGCAGTTGGAGGTATGTTTTGCATTGAGTTACCTAATTTGTAAATTGATATGGGCTGTAAAAAACTTTGAGACTCCCTTCCTTATTTGTTGTTGGGAAATGTGTCATTTTTTTTTTCCGCTATCCAACGAAACCTGTAGTAATAGTTGATTAAAAAGTTCAGTTCAGTAGCTAATGTCATAAATTTCTTTCATGGCTTCTTGTGCTTTTTGTATGATATGTAATTGCAACGGCATAATGATACACACTGCTTTGAACAATATTATTATTTCCAAAATATATTAGCATTTGGAAAAATTTGTTTGTGTTGTAGGTTTCCGTAACTTTCAGGTGATGGCAGCTAAAAGTTTCGGTACTGCTGATAGCAGATCAATGAAATGTCCTCCATTTTTGGAAGTTAGATGCAAAAATGATTTGTTGAAGGTAATTTTTTTTAAATTTAATAACTTTTACAAAGTTTCGATTCTTTGGATTATCTTTGGAATTCTTTGGAACGTATGTTGCATTCAACTTCTGTATATTGGATATCATCATTGATAATCAAAAGAGTTATAAAAGTTGCAGCTGTGGGCTTGTTCGGATTCCCTGTGTTTAGTCATTAATGTGGTGGCTGAACTATTAAATGCACAGACCTCCAAAATGGCTGAACCCAGAGCTGGATTGCAAACACCAGTCGATAAAGCAGCAGTCCTGAATTTAAAAAGACAGGTATCCACCGAACAGCAAATGGCTAATATTGAGGTGAAGTTTTTTGTTGGGAAATCTTTCTGTTAAGAAATATGTTCTACAGTATATCTTTCATGGCATTTCTAATTCAGTTAATATTTTTAAGCTATACTAAAAAGGTAAAACTTATGAAAAACAAACTTCCTATCGCCGTTCTCTAGTTGACTATCTTATATGACGAAAAAATTCCAATTTTTCTTATCGTATAAGAATTAGAACAAAAATGACGCACTTACAGAACATGTCGCCCCTATTTTGCACTGACATCTCTCCACTACTATGTTGACTGTACTCCACGATTTACTAAGCTCGATAGTTTTGTAATCAAAATAACTTAGTGTATTTACCGCAGTTTATATTGGTTATACTCCATAATTCATTCTGAAAAAATTTATTTTTGTTAGCTTTTCATTTCCAATGGTGCTAAAGACTTTCTATGCGATTGCGATTCACTTCATATTTCTGAGATGTAATCACAGTTGAACTTACACGTTTATTATGGACTCTCATTAGTTTCCATCGTGTGTATCATCTTAGAGAGGGCTGGTCCATTTCTTTCGAATGGTTGAGCGATGTGAAATAATGCCCATCAGTTGTTCAAAAAATGGTGATGTATTGATAACCTCTCAAGTTACGACATTTAATGGAGAATGCTGTTTTGATGTTATTCTGAATGTCAATCTAAACTTGTCGTTTCCTCGTAACAATATAAATATTCCTCTCCCTTTAATAAGGTTGTCGCTTTCGTCGTAGCATTGAAGAGGTGGTGTTATTCTTTAGAGAAAAGAAAAGGATCACCTATGATTTTGTCAACACTTAATATCTTAGTTGTACTTTACTGATAAGGTATTTACATGACGTCAAGTGATGTGATAAAGTTCCATACGTAATTTGCAAATGACATCGTTATGATTTTTGTATACGACTTATCTGAAACTACCAGAGCGAAGTCTAACTTCTCGCTATTCTGATTTCACTCATATCGCAACGATGAATAAACTGAGTTCGAGGAAGATGATTGTTGTTACGGTTTTTTTTTTTGTTTTGTTTTCTACGCAGTTTTTGGAATGCTAGTTCGGAACATAAGAAACAGTATGATGTTTGCCTAATAGATAAGCGAAAAAGAAGCAATAAGATAACAGAAAAGAGAA
The DNA here is from genome assembly GCA_002249935.1 of Onchocerca flexuosa. Lineage (NCBI taxonomy): Eukaryota > Metazoa > Nematoda > Chromadorea > Rhabditida > Onchocercidae > Onchocerca > Onchocerca flexuosa. The sequence goes on from KZ270067.1 coordinate 78,122, forward strand.
TAGCGAAGATGTGGAGAGATAAAAAGGAAAGGAAGGTGTACTGCTTCTGCATAATGCGCAAGATTATTCATTCAATTTTTCAGGGATTGAAGAATTTTCCAGAAACTTGGTGTTCAAAATCCAAAATCATAGAATTTGAGAGTTGATGAACCATTAACTCTCCTTCACCCTCTTTTAAATGATCATTTCCATCATAATTACTTAACTTTATGTTTCGAAATTCAGAAAATGGTGCGATCAGCGGTATCACAATCCAGACATGAAATTTGTGAGTACCCGACGGATTCACCTGAGAATTTGTCAGCCAGTTCTAAAGTACTATCGAATGCAGTGACAAGTAAGTTTTGTCTAATTTTAATTACGTTTTAAAAATAATTTGCCCCAAAAAAGTCAATACATGTTGTCTTCCAGCCAAATTAATTTTTTAACCAACAAAAAACATTTGGTGAATTTTGGCTAGTCATTTAAAAATTAATATGCTGCAGATTTAATTGATGTGACAAAAGAAAGCACGCCCAGAAATTCATCCGGAGCGCTTGGAATTGATGAAGGCTTTTGTCTACTTGATGAAATCCCGGGTAGTGGAATCATGGTATAGTTTTTGTTGTAATTTTCTACTTTCTGAAATGTGTTGAATGCATTTGATATTTGTTTTTGATGTTGAACTAATATTTTTCCTCTTTTAATTGTATAGGATTTTAGACTGGTAACGGCAAACCATGGGCACGGTTTCTGTTCGTTGATGATGTAGTTCCTATTACTTACGATGATTATTTGACAAAAATCGATAGTAATTCAAACAGATCGGTTCTTTTCACCATGAACAAGATTCATACCCCGTTTATCAAATACTCTATTGATGATGTGTCGCTGGAGCTTCATTTATATGGTGGTGCTGATTTCAGTAAGTTTTTAATGATACAAAGTTCTGCAATTTTACATTTTGTAAACAGTTCAAAACTTTGATTTTAAGCAGTTTCAGCCATTGCTGTTTACACTTTTTAGGCACTTCAAAACCACCTTCCAAACCTTACTGTATATCAAGTGGAGGAAAATTACGTCGTGACAATTCTCCCGTTGGTGGACATTACAGGGATTATTCTGCTCATGTAGATTTTCGTTTTTCTAAAGCAAGTTTTACTGATCGGTTTGTGTTATTACTTTAAACGATTTTCTGATTCAAATTGGGAGAGAGATTATAATTTTTTGAATTTCGATCATTTAGTTTATTTCAATCTTACAGTTGATGTAGTTGATTAATCTTGTTTTTGCATGTGAAATTTTATTTTTGGTATTATCACAACTTATCATATCAGGTTAAATTTATATTCGAAGTATACGATAAAGGTGCACCTGCGTTATCTACAAGGTTGTTCAGTATCGGTTCAATCGAAATTTTGGATAAAATGATGTCTTCAAAAATTAATAAGCTGCTTTATCCGGTAAGTTGCAACGACTAACCAGTTTTCAAGGAAGACTGTATTGAAGACATGCGAGAGCGTATGTTGCATTTTTTTAATTTTTACTGTCCGTAAACTATATTAGTTTTGTTGAATATTGCGTCGAATTATTGATTTCAGCATGTGTGGGATCAAACATTTCCACGTCATTCGCAGTCACCGATGTTTTCAGTTCGTTTATATGAAACTCCTCAGCATGAAGGTAAAATGAAGGTTTCCCTGTTGCCTTTGCGTATCAATGCCGACCAGGATACTCTGGAGTTTCTCGAAGATTATATGAATGATCTCTCGGGTGGCGTTACTGTTTTGCAAGCAGGTTTGGTCCTTTTTTTCTATATTTTGGTAAATTATGTAGTTTTTTGAATAAATTTTTTGCAAAACAAATTATTTAGAGTAGTTTTTTAAATTTAGAAAATTTCGCAGCATCGAAAATGCCAGAAAAGCCGTGGTTAGAAGTGCATCTAGATGGAAATACTGATAATACGCAGTACGCTGGAGATACAAATTCAAATGCAATAGCAAACTGTATGGAGGTGACTATGCAAAATGATTCATTTTTGAATGAATTTATTGGACGCCAGCTGGAGACTTGCAATGATGAACAACGACGGAACTCACTACTCACATATGATCTACTTAATTTACAAATTCGTCAGTATCTTAATATTATTGCATTAAACTGAGTATTAGTTTTCGAATTATATTAAATGGCCCAATATAATTAAATGAAATTTAAAAGGCAGTTTCAGGTGATGATTTACATCTGGATGAAGGTAATAACAATAATTTAATGACCAGTGAACGGTCAGATTCTGCGAGTAATTTATTTGACGAAAGTGGTAATTTGAATTCAGTTTATTTTTTTATTCAGTCATTTGTTTCAGATATGAGTATTTGCATCATTTTTCATAAATTTTATTTTTCTAGCAATTTTAGGACCTTTAACTGGCGATATCACGAATTTGATGGATCACATTAATTCTCCTTTTCCATCATCATCGAATGCTATGATTCAGTGCTTCAGTACCGAAAAGGTTGATAACAATATTCCTGCTCTTTTCCCTGCCATGTGTGAAGAGGCAAGCAGTGTAAAATCAAAGCTTGGTTTAACGAAAGAAGAAAAGAAGGACGACGAAAAATCTGTTCCTGTACTGGTATTTGTTTGCATAAAAATGTTTTTTTCGGATGTGAATCTCATGCTCTCTATTTTCTTTTTTTTTTTTTTTTTTTTTTTTTTTTTTTGACAGAAATGAGGGTCTTTTTTCAGATTGAAAAAATTTTTTATGATTTTTTGAGCTTTTTCGCTTTTAGAAATATCAAAATTTCGTGCAATTTATTCTTTTCTCAATAATTCCAGTTTGCTTCTTTCGATGAAATTGAATGAAAGGAACGTCTGTTATTTTCTTGGAATCATTTATGTTCTTTTAGGTAGAATATCAATTTGGCAAAAATACTTTGGAAATAGATTCCTGGGAAGCAGAATCGATCGTTAAAGGGAAGATTTACTTTAAGTGAGTAATGCCATCCAATATAATATATTTCTAAGTTAACAGTTTAACGAATCATTCATTGATCATTCATTTTTTTTGCATTTTCATGTAATATTTTATTGACGTTAGCTATTATAGGGAATTTATTTTTTCGCCTTCTGCGATGATTCGTTTGGATTTAAACGGAAAGCGCATGCGTCCCGATCAGGGTTGGATTTTGGGGCTTTTGGTGGGGCTGAGCGATTTCAAATGCACCGAAATACGTTTGAAGGAACTCAACTGTACTCGTGGGCTGCTTGGATATGATCGATGTATTAAAGTAAATCATATTGGTGCTTTTTATTACGTAGTTAAGATATCTCAGTGCTTTTAAATTTTAATTATTTGTTTAATTGGTCTTTGTGTCCCATGTATATTTATCTGAAAAATTTTGAGTTTGCCATTAATGCCTGGCTCAACGATATTAACAACAAACAATTAGTACAATTTATTACATCATATGGACCCATCAAGTCACTGGTAGAAATTGGTGAGTAAATTTTGATACGTCATGCCAAGAACTATATTTTTTTAATCAAAAATGAAAATTTTTGGAATTCACGAAACTGGAGCATCATAGTATATTGTTTTTCAATATTGATTATTTGTTCATTTCAATAAATTTTTTTCTTTCTGTGCTATGAATTAACGGGTTACTAAAGTCTCAGTTGTATATCCGAGATATTTCAGGCTTTGGGATTCGAGATCTGTTTTTGATGCCAGTAAACGAATACTGCAGAGAAGAAGGTCATATCGTAAAAGGCTTACAAAGAGGTGCAGAAAGTTTTGGAATATCCACCGCAACGGCTGCAGTAGATATGCTGCAAAGAATGGTTGGAGTTGTGCAGGTAGATATTTTCTTGCGTTTCTATTTGCTCTTCATAGAAATGTGGTCTACATTTAAGATTTAACGAAATATTGCAGAGCGTAGCGGAGTTGGCATTTGATATTGTTTCACCCGAATATCCCATATATCGACATCGAAGAAATATGATAGATTACACAATACTTCGACCACCAAATGATATCAGAGAAGGCTTTAATATGGCATTGGAAGCTATTGGACGAGTAAGGAAATAAATTATGTGAAAATAACATTTTAAAAGTATCTCGGATACTTAATTATCTTCCTTGGCATCACGGATAATTTTAGGAAATAAGTGATACGGCGTTAGATTTCCAATTAGCTGCGCTAGAAGATCAAGCTAGCGGTTATTCGACCGTACGCGGTTTTCTTCGACAAGCCCCAACCACAGTATTACGACCTATAATTGCCGTAAGTAAAGCTACGGTCAACATCCTTGGTGGAATGAGGAATCAAATGAAACCAGGCAGTCACAGGTGAGATTCTTGGATAAACATTGGTTTTAAGAACCAGTAAGAGAAGTTTATTTTGGTTTGGTGGTAAGGAATTCCTGAGAATTTCTGAAATTTGAATTTTTTGCAGAGAAGAGATAGAAAAATGGAAATGAAATGAATGAATGGATTACTTACTGATTCTCACTATCATGTTACCGAACTATTAAATTTGATGGCTCAGCTGCTGTAAATTTTGTAAATAGTCCCGGATTTTCTGTTGCAACCGTCTTGTATATACTTACTGACGGAATCTTTTCAGCTCCCAAAGGTTTGAAAAAAAAAAAAAGGATTAGTACCAGATAGACCGGAATTTGTCCTTTCAATTATGAGCTATAGAATTTTCCAAAATTTGAACTTTATATTTGTTTCGTACCAGCATTCATATTGATGTTTTCATTTCGCGTTTATTATTAGTTGCAACTTACATACTCCCATAAGACATAATACTGAAAATTTCTGTCCATTCATCGCTTTTATTCAGTCGCATTTTTATATTGATTTGTAAATATTTACTTCTGCACTTGATTTTTGATACCGTGTTTTATTCTGCAAATTTTTATTGTGAATATCAGGACTACTGAATATTCCAGCTGGTGGAATCCTAATCCAAATTATTACCACTGCTAAAATATTCAGTAGGCTCGATAACACATTCACAGTAACATTCAATATACAGCGCGATCATCATCCTTTTGAGTGGGATTCACGGTGACATTGGCTAGTCATTTAATACAATCGCTTGTCAAGTAACATAAATTTGCGTGGATGGTATTAATATGTGTTGCATTCATTGTTATTAATGAAAAGATGTACTGTAGTTGACAACTGGAGAGTCCTGATAAAAACGGAAATAATTTTAAATCTATTGCTTGCATTTGAAGTGACTAAATAATAAAGAAACCATAAGATCTACTACGGAAGCCGACTTCTCCATTAGGGCAAAAGAGATCAAGTACTGGTATTCAGTACAATCTATAATAGAGGGGAGCTATTAGATACGGGATCAATTAAAATCGAGGAGAGAAGAGCATGATTCTTCAGGAAATATGGCTCAAATTATTGCTTGATAACATATTTGCCAACTTGATGAAGCAAACTGCACATGTAAAATTTGCTACATAAGGAGTGTACTTGAAAAAAAAGTATGTAAAGAACTTCCCGCAATGATATATTGTATATCATCAGGTATGACAGATTGCTAAGTGGCTAATAGTTAAGATAATCGTCCACTGTCAGGGAGTGTTCACGTTTTGCAGTGGGAAGTATGTGCAATGTGTCCTGCTTGCGAAGCAATCTTAGCATTAGTCATAAGATCCATGGAGAAAACAATTTTTTAATATCGAGTTGATTGATACGTATGGGTAATTAGCATCAATAAGTATCAATGATTAAGGAGTGCAAATAGAACGATGAGAATTATTCAATTACTTAATCTTATATTTACATTATGGTGGGGTGAGTTACCCAGACTATCAAATACTTCGAGCAATGAGTTTGTAGTCCTACCAGTAAGGCATTTTTCTAGATATTGGGAGCTCATCATAATTTCTTAAGAACAAGAGAAGATAAAAAGAAGGAACGGAAGTGAAGTTGTAAAAAATAAGTGCAAGGTATAAAATAGTAAGGTAAGAAAAGCAATTAAAATATCTGTCCAAGAAATTCCGGGCCGAAATTTATGTTACATCATTCACAAAACTCTCTTCCAGCATGAGGTTTTCTGAACCCTACTTTTATTTAGATCCTAAATCTAGAATAGAAATTTGTAATACAAATGCCAGTTAGATGAGAAAAGAAAGGTAGAAGGAAATTCAGATAGCGAAATTATTAATTATATCATTCATACCAATAAATTAACCTCAGCAAATAAATACACAACG
>KZ270068.1:2280-25170 GCA_002249935.1 Onchocerca flexuosa
AAAAATTTTAATTTGAAAAAAAAATTTAAAAAAAAAAAAAAAAAAAAAAAAAAAACGATATGGTGAGAATCAATAAAAAGATGAGAAATATTATTGTCGGAGATTATAGCAAAATGGAGAGAGCTATAGATGACAGGTTAATAGGCACTGTTGAGCAGGCGGAAAAAATCAATAAAATTATAGGAATAGCTGCAGCAATGATTGAAAATGAAAAAAACATGTTATCTTTAATGAGGCGGAAAAGTTATGGGAAGTTATGATAATTGTAGGTAATAATTATAACAGAAATTGCAAGAAGGAAAGAAGTTATCATTGAAATTGTGGAAGACATAAAATGAAAATAATAGGAAGCAGTATTGCTTCGGGTAAAAGGTTGTAGGAGCAGTTTGAGATATTATTTTGTCAGGGATTGAGAATAATGAAAGAAACACCATTAGTAAAAAAATGAAAAGATTGATAGAAATGCGGGAAACATCTCTCAATCTCAAACATCTTCGATCAGGAATTTTGTTGCTAAAATATATTGATACTTCGGGGTGCACGCTCGAGTTGCGAATAGGAGAATGGTTCTTATTGTTCTTCCTTGCGTGGCTAATTGAAAATGTTGCATGATTACGTGTTTTTTAGTATTGGAATTTTGCTAGGGACAAATAAGCAAAGCATATTCAGAATTAAGCGTAAGATATAAAATGACTATTAAGGAATTTCATTAGCTAGAATGTAAGTGAATATTTAAATTTAATGCAAAGTTTAATCGTGTAGAATTATGGACATTTGGCGTTTCTACCTTGATGAATAGCTATAAGCTGTAGGATGCTAGCGTATTGGATGTGAGTTTAAAGTACTATTATTTAAAGGATTAAATTATCGGAGGGACATTCATACATTAATTACACATTTTCAAATTTAACTTGAAAAGTTATTTTATTTCATGCGTGTAGAAATCTGAATGTAATAAGTACTGTTAGATGTAAATTTAAACCAATCATTAGCTTGAATATTCCTTTAGATACATAAGCTATAGAATGTAAAGTTTGAGAAGTAATTGAGGATTTAGAAATTGCTTCAGTCAAAGATTATTTTTTTAAAATATATTCGTTATCTCTTGAAAAAATTGATATTTCTTGCAAATTTCGGTGATTTAAATGATTTTTGCGATTTATTTTATGTAATAAATGAAATTTCAGAGTTAAAATGACAAGCGCTTGTTTGATAAAAAATTTAAAGGCTGTGGCCAACATAGCACCACTTCCGGTAATTACATGGGATCGAGCAGAACGTATCCGACGAAATAAAGAGATTTGGGACAATAAGAATTCTATTGTACACCGCTTACCTGATCATTATAAAAAAAGATATTGGGAGGTTTGATTTAGTGTTTCCTTTGAAAAAGAATAAAGTACCGAAGAAAATCATCAAAATTATGTGAAATGAAGCAGAAAACCAGAATATATTAATAAAAAATGGGCAAATAAATGTAATTTGTTTGATGCTTAAGCATAAATTTGAGAAAAACTTGTGAATTTCTCAAACGAATAATATGGATGAAAATTTGTAGATAGAAGAAACACATAAATATGTATAAATGCTCGTGTATTACATATTTTTTGTTTTCTTGGAAATGAAATATTATCTCATAAAATATGGTTTTTGTTTGGAAATACATAATTTTTAATGTTTGCAGTTTATACTTAGCGAAGCAAAACCCGTACATTATCGAAAACCGACATCCAGATATGAATGGGATGCTAAGCGTTATATGATGGTAGAAACTGAGGTGAGTTGTGAAATTATTAGTATAAATTATGTAAATTTACATCCATTTTTTATTTCATTTCATGTTAATTTTAATTGTTCTTCCAATGATTTTGGAGGAGTTAAAAGAGCAAAGGAAGAAAAGACAAATAATTTTGGAAGTTATTTGTAATTAATTTTTAACTGTTTAGTTTTAAGTTTTCAACAAAGCTTTCAAATTTACTCTTTTTTAGTAATTTAATTTTTTTTTTTTCTATTCTGGAACATCCAATGGATTTAAGAAATTTAATGGTCCAAATTTTTGTTAGAATCAAATTTGGCATTATAAGTAGAAGGGTATGCATTTTGCAGGATTATCCAATACTTGGTTTTCATCCACCAGAAGCTGATAAAGGATTATGGGGTGGCGAAACGGTAGTGAAAGGTTATATACAGTCGCGTCCTTATACGAAAAAAAAGGTAAGATCGACTAGTTAAAATTTAAAAAATTTTTGCCACAAATTGATTCTATCGCTTGCGTAATAAATTTATATTTCAGATTTTACCAAGGCAGTGGGTGCCACATTTTTTCTTTCCACGTTTGAAAAGTGTTGTTGCATATTCGGAAGTTCTAGACAAACATATGAAGATTACTGTGACGGAACGTACTTGTCGTCTGATCGACCACCACTTCGGGCTCGATTTATATTTATTAGAGACTCCCGAAATTGACATCGCTTCAAAGTACGATTTCTTTTTTTTTTCAATTCACAAAATTAATGTCGTCAAACTTAATCTTTTATTCAACAATTTTTGAAGTGTTAGTTATTCCAGATAAGTAATAATTAATTGTAGCTCGGAATTGGCTTATCCACTTTTGTAATAATCCTAAGCTCATCATTATGAGCTTTTACCAATTCACTGTTAGCTAGTTACACAAAACGATATTTTATAGACTAGGCAATAAATTAAAGCGTGAAATCCTGCTTCTTTTGGCAAAAGGTACTTATTATCCAAATGATCCGGAACGACACAACTACATAAAACAAAAATATGCGAAGTTTGTAATATCAGTAGAAGAAGCCGATTGGTTTGGTTTGGATTTAAACGAAGCATGCAGGTTTGATATATATGTTGTTATACAAAGTTATGGTTTGTTTCAATTTGGAATTAGAACAATGACATGATGTATTTCTATATTATCGTTTTTCATGTTTGTAAGTTTCGAAAAAAAGTGGAAGGAAGATTGGTTGCAAAATTAGGACATATTTTGCATACTGTTATCTCGTTTTTCTTTTTTTTTTCATGTTTTTTGCGATTTTTTAAATAGATTTGAACTTGTTGAAATACGAAAGGAGACTTTTACTAATATTGAATTAACTATGTATACAGCAATATTGTTTTTAGAAAACAACAAGAAATTGAAGAAAGTATCAAACCGACACCGGAAAAGTATAAACTTGAGCTTGATCTGGTTAAACGGTTGGCAATCGGTGAAGAGAATCCAGATCATGATAAAATAATCAAAGAATTGGAATCGGAATCAGTAGTTGGTAAAAAAGCAAGGAAGTTAATGCAAATAGCAACACAACGGTTAAAAAAAATGGTGAATTAGATTTAGATTGCTCATTGATTATATTGATATATATTTGTCTGTATGGTATCAGTTCCATGATGACATATTTTTGTAAATAGCTTTTGGCAATAGTAAGAAGACAGTGATAGAAATTTTTCAAAATAAAACCAATTTTTTTTCCCAAATCGAAATAATTTTTCATTCTGCGATGTTAACGAAAGTTATGGAATTGTTTCGAATAAAGTCATGGGAATTCGAAGAAATTATTGAAGATTTCTGTTTTCTTTATTTTTTACATGTTTGACCTTGTTTTATCGTTAACTATGTAATTTTATTTGCTAGTACTGCACATTTTAGACTTTTCAAGTCGAAGTTTAATACATTATTATTCAAGTTTGACCAAAAACTAAGAATTCGAGAGAATAAAGAATTCTAGATATACATATCTTTTAGAGTCATTGTTTTTCTGTATATTTAAAAGTGCCAATGCAAATAAATTTTACTTGTTCTTTGGCTTTTGTTCATGATATTTTTTATGATTAGTTCATTACTGTTATTTATTTTCTATCATGTTAAGGATAATGGTGATAAAAGAATTAACATCTACTGAGAGAATTCGTTAGAATCGGTTTTTTTTTTTTTTTTTTGCTGCATTGGATCTCTCAGATTTTGCTTTCTCAATTCAGATTTTAATCACATTCATAGGATGCTTTGAATGACTGATTCAGAAAAGTATACAATGGAGATTGAATCGGAAACCGTAAAAAAATTAGGGGAACTGCAATCAGATGAAAATGCCATAGTACGGACAATGGAGAATGATGATATGAATGTGAATCAAATTTCGGATGAGGCAGGCATCACTTCTCACATGGAAAAATGTCTGTCTAAAAAACAACTTAGAAAGTTAGTTGAAATTTTATCGAAAAAGTTCGGATGTTTTGTTTATTGTTAGAGGAATTCCGATATTCAATTATTAAACAAAAGACGCAATGAAATTTGAGACATTTCCTTAGTGTTGATGGTGCATATATCACACGTAATTTTAATTCATTTGTTATATCTTGATGCATATAGAATGTAAATATTGCATTAAATTATTTCTATATAGTTTGATAAATATAATTTTGATTTTTTAGATTGAAAAAAAAAAATTTTTTTTAGATTGAAAAGAGAGCAGGAAAAATTGTCGCGCAGGAAAGATAAGCGAGCGAAGGAAAGAATGAGAAAAAAAATGAAACGTGCTGCGCAACGTGAAACTGGTTATGTAAAACCTAAACGAACATATATAAGGTAACTTCTTATAGAAAACTTATAAGATAACTTCACATATAAGGAATCTTTTTTCATGTTTGTAATATTATTAAAAAACTGCATTTCATTTCATCTGTGACTTTTTGTCCGTTCAAAAATTTGAAATTCAACAATCCAATTAGTAATTATCTTAAAATTATTCCTAGTTGTAGTCGAATGGAAGATTCGAAGTGTAAACAACGAGTTGCTATTGATATGCAATTTGAATGTTTAATGAAACCAAAAGACATTCGTCATCTTTTCGTGCAATTGGCTCATGCATATGCTGTAAATCGCCGAGCTGAAAACCCTCTGCAATTCAGCGTTGTCGGCTTTTCTGGTCCTCAGAACAAAGTCTCTTTTTTCTCATTCCTAGATATTAAAAATATCGAATTCAAACTAACATCTTTTGTAGATATTATGCGAAATTTTTACAATTATTTGTTTTTGCTGATTTGAAACGAATACTTTATTCTCAGCTATTTTTTGACAATCCAAACAATCATCATTGGGATGTGGTATTCAGAGAACAACCTCTAGATGCAGTATTTGAAAAAAGTGAGATTGTTTACTTGACAGCAGATTCGGAAAATTCATTAGAAACACTCGATAATTCAAAAGTGTAGGTTTGTATCTCTTTCCATTTTAAATTTTAATATTCTCGATTCGCATAATTTTAATCTCATTTTTTTTTCCCTTTTCTGGATGTCATAAAATATCAACGAACGGTCTTTATCTAGTTAAATTCATTTTTAATGTATCAAAGTCTTCGAGTTATCAAGAAAGTTTTGGATATTAATTTAATTTTGGTACTTGCAATTCTCATTTAATCTTTAACAAAATTTGAAGTGTTCTGTTTTCTTTTTGTTATGAAATGATTATTAAATGATAAAATATTTAGATATGTTATTGGTGGTTTGTTAGATCACAATTCCCTCAAGGGACACTGCTTAAAATTAGCGAAAGAAAAAGGATATGCGCATGCTCGATTACCTATTGCTGAATATGTTATGTTACAGACAAGAAAGGTAATGAAATTTCATTGTTTATCTTTTCATCTACCTACTGTGAAAGATACTTTTTAGTCATTTTTTTTCCTAGTAATTTTGTAATATTGCTGCAAATTCCATCGTAACATGTGGTAGAAGCAATGTCTGAATGGTAATGCTCAATGTTAAAGAATGGTAATAATTTCTCTTGGGAACTTCAAATATTAGTATTGGCCAACGAAACTTAAGTAACCAATATTATCAAATACGGTTCCATGTGTTGAAATAAATACAGTAACAAAGCGGCTGACATCACGAACGTTATATTAGTGGCTCATATTTTGACGTGACCGGTATGTAGTTACGAAACATCAAGACACACATTTCGCTAAACAGTTGGACACTCCTAATTGATGAGAAATTTCCAGACAATATCTTGACACGAATTGCTATGCAACGTTAACAATAACTTTCTTGCTAAAATGTTTAAGATTAGAAAAAACACCTTTTTTGCTGATAGAAAACCGTATTCACTCATAAAAGAAAAATTTAAATTTCTTAAATATTTAATATATATGGATATCATTATAATTGTTGCTTATTTCAGGTACTAACAATTAATCAAGTTTTTGAAATTTTATTACGCTATACGGAAAACCAATCATGGAAGAAGTCATTTCTTGATGTGATTCCGCGGAGAAAAGGTATCGTTGACAATAGTATAGGAAAAAATGATAATATCGAGGGACAGAAGAATGATACAACTGAAAATACTGATGAAATCCACCAGAAAATTTTGGATTAGATGGTTATTGGTCAAGTGATGAAAAATATCGATAATAAGCTCGTTAAAAATTAGAATCAATTTGAAATGATAGAAATGAAAGCCGAGTTTTTTTCTTTTAGGTATGAAAAGTAGTGTAGAATCAAATATGAAACTGACTGAATCAGATAAGATGAAATCTTTAAAATCAAATTAAATGTTATTAGATATTATTGAATTCGATTCATATTATACTTAATGTTTGTTTGTTAAGTTACACTAAGTTATTACAGTGATTATTTGCTAATGGAAAATAAATTTATTGAATTTCATAACTGAAGTGATGAAATCATTTATAAGAAGTAAAACATTTCGATTCATTATTTTGCCGAAAAAGTGTTAAATTATGAAATTTGATTTTTTTTAATCCAAATTTACATGGACAGAAGAATGAAAACGGAAAATGTAAGTAATGATGATTATTGTGAATTTTTTATTTTGATATCTATTTTTTAGGAAACATAATTGTGGACTGTTTGTATAACTTTTCAGGCAAGAAAGAAAATCCCATTTCTGAATTAAAAGAGAACAAGCATGAACGCTAATAATTATTTTATCGTATAAAGTCATCCTGTTCACTAGATTATATAAATTTAAACCAATTTTAAATTAAATTAAGGTTTAAGTCAAGTTTTATTTCTCAGCAATACGGACAGGATATCTTTTATCGGATTTCGAAAAATTATATAAAATCTTTTATTTTACACGAAAATTCATGATATGGTCAATTAATTACGGGTTAACGTAATAAAATCATTTATCGCTTTCTTTATACAAACTAAATTTTTCATTATAGTCTTCATTATAATGAATATATGATTCATGAATCTATAATAATGAATTTATAGTCATAATATATTGAAAATTCATAATATATTGAAAATTTGGTAAATTTATGAATTTGATAAATAATAAACAATAAATAAACATTTGTTTAATAAATAAACATGAAAGTTTACCAGTAAGGCTTTAGAGTGGAATATATTTCAAAATTATAATACATCCATTGCTGAGCGTTCACTGTTTCAAAACTTTTTTTTACTCTATTTTATTTTTTGGAAAGTCTAGTGATTTCGTTTCCAATTGATAGCAAAACTATAAATATGAAGTCTCATCAAAATGATTATTGAATCGAATTTCTTGAAATTTCCCAAAATAGCGCCAAAATCAGCATTAGGTTCGTAGTTAATTATATTCCTTGGCAATTCAAGGAATATATTGCAAAAAGTGAGCATCACAATTGTGGTTGATATAAAGATGTAACTTATTAATGAATTAATTTCAGCCATTGGAATCAGTAATCGTTGAGCTGGAATTTTATCTGTCTTTGTTTCTAATAATTTGGATACTGATTCCACGTAATATCATGTTTATTAGTTAACAAATTATTAATAATATAATAAACAGCTTATACTTATTTCTGAGTGATGAATTTACGAACCAAGAAAAAAAAAAATGATTGCAACTTTCCATCAATTTACAGTCTTTTTTTTTTTATTAATTTCAATTTTATCGAATAATTAAGATCTAAAAAATTTTTGAATACAACTTATAATTAAAAAAAAAGAAAAGAAATGACTTTAATGAAATATCAACAAAAAAAAAAAAAAAATAGCAAAACAAAAATGAAAACTGATTGATCGATTCCATTACTAATATTCCATATCTGATGGAAAATGTTGCTAGTAAAAAGTAACTGACTTTTTAATTTGAATTCTTTCGGAAAAAAGTGAATTTTTTATACATTATCAACAAATATTTTTAACTTTCTCTAAAAAAAAAAAAAAAAAGAAGCTGATTGAAGCAATTTATACTAATAAATAAATCATTTATATAAAGCTTGTGTTTTCTTGTCACAGTGATACTTTGTCATTGATCAAAAACTCCAAAAGATTTTATTAATTATTACACTGTAGGCATTATATTGCTTTTGTGTTATATGAAATGAAAGAAGAGAAATAAAGAAAATTGTTAGAATGTAAAGAAATAAAGCGAAGAAATTAATTGCTAAGAATGAGGGGAACTGTTTACAATTTTATATACTTCCACTGTAAATAATTCATCAAATTCTTACATGTTTTGTTCGTTCGATGCTGTAACAATTACGTGATAATGAATTATGAGAAATTTACCACATCATTTAGTTGAGGGTTTTTTTTTTTTTTTTTTGCAGAGGAAGAAAATATGGAATTTCTAAAAATCAATTTTTAATAAAAAACAATTTAAGCATAAAAAAAAAAAGAAGCGAAAGAATAATAATTCTCTTCTGTTCTCCTGCTTAAAAAACTTTTCTTTTTCGTTTGTTCAGAAAAATGCTTCTTTTCTGTTAAGGAATGATAACATAGAAAACACTTTCAAATTTTAAATGATTTAGATGGGTGATTAAATTGCAAAATTTCGTCTGTTTAAGTTTCATAATTAATCAATATTACAAAAACTTAATCTCAAATACTAGGTAGACTGTATAAATGTCCCATCTTTTTTTCTCCTTTTTTTTATTTATATAATAAAATCTATTAGACATCAGCATTTTTTCAAAGATTTCTCATCATTTTCGACTTGTTGATAATGAATATTCCTAATAAAATTAAAATCGACAAAAAAAATAAGACGGATTTAAATCACGGAAAAATATATATATGCATCAGAAAATATTTTTCTAAACGATTACAGCGATCAGAATTGTCTAATTATTTAACAGAACATATTTCTAATGATATATTTGCCATCAAATAATGAATACAGCTATCTATCATCTATTTCATCCTATTAAAGTCTGAAATTAAAACCATGAGGAAATGAAAAGTATATTTCTTTAGTCTATCATACATTGATATAGTGACAAGATTTTCAATTCGTTAAATAAATTAAACTATAGCACCATTTTGTATAAAAAATATTCTTCGTAGAATCAAACCTATGATAATTACAGAAAAAAAGCAAATGAAAATTAATTCCCAAGAATAGCCATGTGACGTTGATTCTAAATCACTATTACGAACGGAAGTAATAGATGTTCCGCGCGATTGGGACGATGACCGCCTATGGCGTAAAGTTTCAGGTGTAACAGCGGAATTATCAGTGACGACGTTACTTATCATTGATATATCACTCGTAACGAACAAGTTTTGATCATTCATTGCTTCGTGTTTTCCTGCTTCTTTCTCTCCCTGCAAGAAATATCCTCGAATGCTATTCAACTTCAATGATCACTACGAATTTAAAATAAAATTATGAAAAGCATTGCAATTATAGCATTAATTTAGAATCATTCTGGTAATATATCATCTAGTACTCAAATATAAATAACCGACACGTGATCATCAATTAGGTTGTCTAAAAAATTCACGAAGTCAGTCAAACTAAAACTCCTTGAATTTATAAATTCGTTAAGTTACCAATGATTATAACTTACAATATCAATAAAGAGAAAAGAATGCAAATTTTTAGTAACATGAAAACAATATTATACTGCTTCTGCACAAAAATTATAACTCCACAAAAGAGTTAATATAAATTGTTTAATACTTTAATTTTTGTGCAATATTTACTAACTTTAATTGAAATCTGCGTAGCCAAATATCGCGCTTCTATGGCATCTGCGTTATCGGTATTTGCTGTTTCATTTGCTAATGCATTTCGCATACATAAACCACATTCCTTGCAAACCCAATCATGGCTTCTAAAATTCGACATTATGCCGCTTTAAAATCTATCAATAAAAGCAAATGAGATAACCATATAAAATGAATATGAACATTTCTACTTTCGTTTCATTTCTTCTATTTGCAAATTAAAAAAATCTCACAAAATAAACATTAAAAAAAAAAATCTATACCTTTTAGCAAGCTTTCGACGTTCATCTGGTGGATATTCCAATGAGCCCAGTGCACCAGCTGCATGTGTCGGCATAAAACCAATAAGAGCCAAAAGAGCGGTACGAACTGAAATTTCGCTAAAAAAATATAAAATCCATCCATTATATATCACAAAATTTAAAGCCTCTATAAAAAATTAAAAATATCACTATTTATATTTTAATATCTGATGTATTTCACAAAGAAACAAACACTGATGTGAAAGATATGAAATAGCTTACTAGACCATGACGGCTGCCAAGATTCAGGATGATGACCTGATATGCTAAGACATATCTTCTGATTTAACTGGAAACGACCATTTGGCTGCAAACAAATCTTTGCAAAAATTCAGAGACAGCATGAATAGTATGATATATAATGTATAAACATCACAGGCTTTTTCTCAATATTCAATATCATTTTCTCAATCACTTTATCAGAAATACCAAACAAAGTGAAATTGTGAACATTGCGGACAAATCACAATAACAGAATTCAAAAAATTGAATATTCTACAAATGATTCAGAAAATTGATTCCACAAGCTTACCGTAAGCATTATAACACTCGGTGGTTTCATCGGATAATCAATTGGCAGAAGAATTCGTCCATGATAAATACCACCCTCAAAATCCGTATCCTTCGGTCCACGAACAGTAAAATGCCACTCAAATAGATTATCCTGAAATTCACTTCTTCAATTTTAAAACGATATTATAGAAAAATATCATGGAAATAACGGAAATGAAGTAATGTGATCAATTATATTCGATTTACCACTGTAAATTTACAGTACTTCATACCAAATATCAAATATCGGCTGGACATACAAATCTTAAAATCAACAAATAAACTAAATTATTTGGGCTATTTTGCCGATATTATAATTATCTTGTTCAAACTATATCTGAATAACTAATCAAAAGATAAATATAAAGCCTCTGTAGCTGTTTCATTATAAACTTACTTCGAGTGGTTGAGCATAGTACATATCCGTTGGATTGCGTAATTCGATGGCTTCTTTCATTAACCTTTTCACACCTGCAACAATACATTCTTCTCAAATAAAAACACGATCAGAATCTTCCAAAATAGTATAACACAAATGATCAAAATCTCAAAAACTCTAAGATTTATTTCTTGCTTCAGACCGCCAATAAACTCATTTACTGGTCATTCATTAATATAATCTTAATTAATTTTCAAATTAATTAGGATTATTTTGGGCATATTAACAATTTATTAATTCATTTAGCCACTTACTAGTTTTCCTTTAACGAATTCGTTAAAGAAAAACTAATAAGTGACTATATGAATTAATCCAAAGAATAAAATAAAACTCGTTTAAGAATAAAACTCGTTTAAGTCTACAGAATAAAACTCGTTTAAGAAAAAGTGAAGCAAAAAAAATTCTCACCAGTACTTTTCAGGTTGTACTGCGATGGATTTAAGGTCATCGTAGAGGATGATTTCGCTCTCTGAAATGATTTGCTTCAAATATTGTTATAAGATTTAAAACAATGCCAAACAATCGTTTATCAAAAAAAAGGGAAAAAACCAATAATTTGTGTAACTCGTGAAATAGAATAATTTCAGTAAATCATTAAATTGAATAATTTTCATATCAATTTTCAGTTTGTTCTGATGCAGGCTGGACATGTACAAAAATATTAAACAGCTCTACAAACATAATATAAACACATGCTACCCCTCTAATTTCTATTAATTTCATGACGTCAATATTAATTTTATATGAAAAGAGAATATCAAACATTTCATATTTATAATATACGTTAGATTAATTATACATTAATTATATACAAATATATTGGCTAATTAGATGACGTGCAAATAACTCCGAAAAATTTATATTTCGCACGGACTACGTAAATTTCAGTCTACTTAACCACATCATTTACGTACGTAAAAATTGCACTTGTTTTGTACTATCATTTTAAAGAGAAAATATATGCGCTAAACTATCGATATCCGATGGTCATATAAATATAAGAATTCGCGACGAATTACAGCGACAGTATTTCCAATAAGTCACGTACGCTCCAATCATAAAAAACCTGAATTTTTACTCACAAAGAAAACTATGCCCATCACCTAGAATATGCGCCATCCATCAAGCAATTCAATCAGAATTTTAATTAACCGTGGAATACTGGTCGGCCGTTGGATAAGAAAACCGGAACAAAAAACCGGTTCGTTCCCTCTAGCAAATCTCTTTCTTCTTCCTTTCCACTCCCGCATTCCGTCCACTCTTTATAGGATATAAGAAAAAGTTAAGGAAAGTTGATGGAGAGTTTAATAAAGATGACCAAAAGATCTGCCGCTTGAAGATTTTCCGGAATTTCATCCAGAAATGAGAAGAGAGAAGTTTTTGTTGTATTATTTTTTTCATTTTATTGTTTAACTGCATGGACGACAAAATAAATTTTTTATATGATCAATCAGTCAGTCAATCAATCAATCAATCAATCAATCAATCAATCAATATTGAAGAAAACACTTTTCTTTTCAGATACATGTTTTTGAATGTTTTCGCTATATTCTCCAATAAAACTTTTCAAATATTTATGAATCCTTTGATATGGCATCAGTGAATTTCTCGAATTGGGGAAGAAGTACAAAGTAATACTGAATGGTTGTCTTTTCCCTGATATATCGGAAAATTTCCGATAATTAACTTTATCTTATTAATAAATTTACTATTAATTTTATAGTTTTATTCGAAATTTCGAAATGATTTACAAAAGTTTTGGAAATCGTCTTATGTTAAGTAAAATATCGGGAACTTTTATACAAAACTCGAGATGTTTCATGACGTTGCTTGGCTTCATTTCGCTTGAAATTTGAAATATTTTGATAAAATTCGAAAGTTTTTGACATATTGAGACGTGTTTTTCGTCGTTGTTCTAGAATTTTTAACGATTTGAAACGTTTTTCTGTTCGTTTGAGAATGTATTTCTTTTCGTAAAATATCACATATCTACTAGAAATGGGTGCTTCTATCATTTGCAGAAACGTTGTTGTACTATGATTGGTAAACGGATCGTTGAGGTAACATTACCGTTATGTGTATCAGCGAAATTGACGTCCAGCAGACGTTTTGCTTCCAAAATGTTCAAAGAAAAGTATGCGAAAGTGCGACAGTTCAAAACACCCACGATGGTTGCGTTGGATAATTTTGATTTTTATTATGGGCCAGTTTATGGTAATGATTGGCCATCGATACGTTTAGGATTACTTACACCAAACAAATATTTCGCTGTACTGAATAAATTTGCGAGGTAAATTAATTGCAATTTTTTTAAAAGGATTGGAAATTTTCAATTTCTTGAGAAATTGTTCCTTCAATGAAAATTATTCCTTTAAAATTTTTCTTGGGAAATTATTCCTTCAATGAGTAAAATATAGAAATCATAGAGTAGTTTTTCATTTTTGTATTGTCATTGTTTTTTTATTTTATTTTATTTATTTATTTTACGTTTTTGAGCACTTCATTCATATCATTTAGATTTCATTTTTAATATTCTTTCAAGTTTCATACAATTTCTTTCTTTTTTATAGAAATCGAAAGGAAAATGAGACATTATTAAAAGATCTCGGTGCATTTAATATTTTGGAAGAAGTCCAGCAAAAAATTACCGATCTAAGTAATACCCATGCAGAATACGAGGAAACGGTACCACCAGACGATATATCTGAAAATCAAGATTCGGAATTCGCGCACAAAGTTTGTTTGTGAAATTTTGAACTTATTCTGTTCAAAACTTTCAAATTTTATAAATCACATGAACAAATTTTGCAGTGTGTTTCACCAGCAAGCATTTATTATTTATTGTTGGGGAGTTAAGTTTTCATTTAAAGGTTGAAAATGAATTGGATTCTGTATACATGCGTGGTGAAGCAGGGCTGAGACAGTTTCGGCAGTCTGGTGAAATTGCCTCATTAGAAGAACGAACACGTTCGAAAGCTCAGTCGTCAAATAGTGTGAATATCAAAAAAATTAAGTAATAAATTTTTAATAATCATTATCTGGTTTTTTTATCTTTTATTTTTTGGACATTTATTATGTCGATATTATGTTTGCTTAATTTTGTGCTTGAATATTTCACCAGTAAATTTTGCTCCTAAATGTTTCATATTTAATTTTATATCTGAATAATAAATTTAATGCATGATATTTTATTACCAAATTTTACAATTTAGTTAAAAGTAATTTAATTTGTTTCAGTATCACTGGTTTCGAAGGACAGTATGCTGAGTTGCCGAAAAAAAATCATTCATTAACATATCCTAGTGATTTAGTAATATATTCTTTTCCAAAAGGCGATTTATCCGATTATCCACCTCCTCCCAAAGATGAAGTTGGAACTCCAGGTAAAATTCCAATATGTTAAATTTTCAAAATGTTTGGCTGAGTTCCCCTATTAGCTGTGTATTTACTTTTGTTTGCCCTCGTTTGTGAATTTTCTAATATCTTATATTATTTATTTTAGGTTGGTGGCTTCTTGATGGTGGCTCAGTTGCACCTGTGCTAGCTTTAGGTTTAACCGAAGAGTCAAATATTTTGGACATGTGTGCTGCACCAGGTGGAAAAAGCTTGCTAATCGTTCAGAGTGATTTAATGGGTTAGTTATTTGTTTTATTCTGTTCCTTCAAATGAGGTTAAATTTCACGCTTTTTCGAGAAAATACTATGTTATTGTCCTTATATTATGTAAAAGAAAATTTCTAAAATTTTTTGAATAGTTTCACTAACTGAACAATATAAATTTTTTCAAGGTTTTTAATGAATTACGTTTTGATAAATTAACTACTGCTTTTAAGTTTTTTTTCCACATATATAATTTTTTAAAGCTAAATTGACATGCAATGATAATAAGCAAAGTCGTTTGGGTCAACTGCATCGAGCATTGGGACAATATATACCAGCAAATTCAAAAGTTGCTGACCGGATAATACTTAAAAGGAAAGATGCATCGGTATTGGATGGTTGGGATGAATGCAACAATTACGATAGGGTAAATAAATGATGCATATTTTTTGCTGCATTTCGCTTCATACTAAACTTTTAGAGGAATGTATGGTCAACTTTTTTTTGTATTTTTTTTTCATTTTATTGAATTAGTTTTTCTGTAATAAAATGTTATAGTTACATAAAGTATTATAGTTATTTGAATATATCTTAAGATTCTGGCAGATGTACCTTGCACTTCGGATCGCCTTTCGGTAAACAGAGATGATGGTAATTTATACTCCACACAGCTGACTGAGCAACGTTTGAATTTACCGCAAGTACAAACACGAATGCTTGTGTAAGTTTGAATTTTATAATCATTGTTAAAGCAGCTTTGCTTTTATGTTTCTTGTACATTAATTTGCTACGATTTCTTCAGAGCATTCAGCAAGCTCAATTTGGTATTATAGTACAGGATTAATAGTTATAAAAGTTTCGAAGCAGAGCAAAATATATTCTGGAAAGTTTCACACATATTGGAGAAATGTTACGCTTATGCATCTGCAGCTTAATATTAGATAAATTGTACTGTGCAGTTTGATGCTTGGAATTTTATCCTTTTAGCAGTGATCTTAAATATGGATTTTCGTTTCATGACATGATTACATGATTTTTTTCACGAATTTTTTTCAGCAACGCTTTACGATCCGTTCGAGTCGGTGGCTGTATTGTCTATTCAACATGTGCCTTGTCTCCTGTGCAAAATGATGGTGTTATTGAAAATGCTGTAGCTATAGCAGATGAACATTTCGGAATAAAAGTAGAATACTTATAGTTTTCTAGAATTCGCTATCTTATTTTGCAATTTCGAACAAAAAATAGTGAAAAATTAGCGGAGAAATTAATTGAATTATCATTACAGGTGGTGGAGTTGTCGTTATCACAAATGGTATCAAATTTTAAAAATATATATCGATTCAGTGATAAACCTCGCAGAGGTCTTCTTATACTTCCTTTTTTACCTTCTAACTGCGGTCCAATGTATGTGTGTAAGTTGCAGAGGGTTCAGTAGCTCACCATATATCGTGGACAATATTATGAATGGCTAAATAAACAAAGCTTTAGCAAACCTATTCCTTTTGAAAAGAGTTAGGATATTCATGAGGTCAAGTTAACATATAGGTCAAACTTATTAATGGAACTAGTTTCTTCCAGTCGCAGGGATATTAGAGAAGAATAAGGCTTTGAGAATGAGCAATTTGAAAGAAACTTTTTTAAAAGTTAGACTTGATTCTCTCTTTCCTCTGTCTAATGTGCTGCATAAATTGTACTTGATTTGAAAATAATCCATTAGATTTTTTCCAAATAATTTATAATAAAATCATGATGCCTTGACTGTAATGTATTGTAGATTACATTTACAGGTGCTTTTCTACTTATATAATTTCTTGATTAACTTATGAGGTTTTTTAAGCAGTTTGTCATCATCCACTATAATTGTTATGTATTCAAACTTGCCGTACTGTTCTTGTTTTTTTCAACTGTTGAATATCATTAAACTATTTAATTGCTTTATTCACAATACCGTTATGATTTAAGTTAAAAAATATATCACTAGCGGAACTTTTAGCATATTAGTATACTAAGACGATTGCGGATGACGAAGATGAATTATCTAGCACAATAAAAGATGAGAGAAACTTATAATTTTACGATTTAAAAAGATGCATTGAAAGTTAGAAGAAATCTATCAGATATATCAAGTAGAATGATTTATCCGTTTCTGATTTTGGTTTTTTATTGTATCATCAAATGTAAAAAATAGATCCGTGTTTTGATGTGCAGCTACAAAATCCGCCTATTGTTATACATGGTAAAGTGAAATTACATAGTTAAATGATATTTTCATAATGAAAGAAGAATGGTAATGAAAAGGTTTGAGAAAATAATACAAATTTCCATAAGATATGTTTAGAGTCGATATTCGAATCATAGAACACAAAAAAAGTTAGGAAAATAAGATTTCGCTAAGGCGATTTTTCATTAATTTATTGATTTGCAAAAGGAAAATTGAAGTTTCTTTTTTTTTTGAATAACAAATAATTTGTCGAATAATTTATTACCAATCACCATACAAATTATGATGCGTCTCTAAATGTTCTCGGAAACAGTCACGTATTTGACGGAAATTGCTCAAGCACAACAAATATTTAGTGTAATCCGTTGGTACTCCATTAGTTGTTTCGCAATAAATTTGACATATCGGTGATACTCCTTTTTTGATACAGCAACTTGTATGATTTTGTCTCGATGATGCACAATCCCACATTTGACCAACTGTTGGACCTCGTGGTTGACAAATTGACAAATAAAAGAGGACCTGGAAATGATTGTCAATCTTTTCGTTTTGAATTTATTATAAATATTTTTATTATATAAAATCATTGCTGTTTTTCTATTTTTTTCTTTTTTTTTTTTTATTTTATTATTTCATAAGCATCTTCAAAACTTGGAGACCAAGAATTAAACAATCTTATTTGTCTATATTTATTTTGAACTTCTATTACTCTCATTGATTTTTGATATTTTGAATATTAAAAAGTTTAAAAAAAAAGGCGAAATTCCCTCTCTCCTGTTTTTATAAACATCATAATTATAATAAAAATGGCTGAAATATTGATTTGAATATGTGAAATTTCATTAGAAAACAGAAACCATTCGAGGTTCTAATGCATCAAAATTACAGAAACGTCTTTTGCATTCTGAATCTGCATTATTCAATCTTGAACAGCATTTTTTAAGTCGCTTTTCAGCATTTAATAATGATCGATCAATCGATTGAAAGGGTTTCCAAAGTGGGAAAAGTTGATCAGACACTGTCTGTTGACCAACATTTGGTATCGTATTTAGAATCAAAGGTGTCTGCTGTTGGTAAATTTGTTGATCGGTGATATTTTCTAACAGCAAATTTCGAAAATTAGTCGGTGGTTGAATGGTAACTGCTTGAATTACAGTTGGAAAGCGTTGTTCTAATGATGAGTGCATATAAGGCGGAAGTTGTTGTTGTTGCAACAACGCTAATGTTGGCTGCTGAGAAATGCTTTGTTGTGGTGGTAAAGGATTATGGTCCAGATGGGTAGGATACGGTAGCATCGGGATTTGTTGTTTATCTTGCTGTTGTTGTTGTTGTTGTTTATGATAATACATGGATGAATTACGTATGCTAGTAATTAATTCGTTAATTTGTTGCTCATTATTAATTATCATCATTGGAGGATGAATTGGATAAACACTCAGTTGACTAATATTATGCTCATTATCTAATTTTTCCCGTTGTAACAAAAATTTTGCAACGGGAAGATTATTTCTAAAGTTATTGATATTCTGTTGTTGTTGTTCCTGGACAGTAAAATGCAACGAATATGTATAAATGATTACAATCGTCAGTGAAAGCATTCAGAATCCTGAAAATAGAAATAATTAATTAATTAAAGTTTTCATGGTTTTAAAAATGATAATAAATGTATCCAATGTGTACAAAATAATTACAATCGTCAATAAATGATTTAAAATCATGAAAATGGGAGTAATTAATAAGTTAAAAATTTCATGCTTCAAAATGTTGCTAATTTTTTTCCAACATAAATTCGTTTTTAAATATTAAAATGAAAAACCAAAAACAAAGAAAGAGAAAAAATAAAGTAAATTTGAGCAGTTAATTGTACTATAATTACAAAATATATATGTTTAAATTTCTAGAATAACTATTTGTATTTCATTAATTTTTGATTAAATCTGATAAAATTTCATTGATATAATAAAGTTTTTTTTACGTGAAATATGATTTTAACTTTATAATTTAATTAAATTTAGAAAGAATTCAATTTCATTTCCATTTAAATTTATCATTTTAGAGAAATTGAAAGGAAAAAATTAAATTTTACGTAATAATTGACCATTTAAAAGAAACAAAGAATGATTGTTGCATTATTGTAGTACAATAAAGGAGAAGTATGAAATTCGATTAGTTTTGTTTGAGGTGAAATACAAATTCGGTCAATTTAATGGATTCTTTTGTGGAATTTTGTGAAATAGACAAAGCGAACAGAGGCGGAAAATATGATGATAGAAGGAGAAGATATTTGTGAGATTAAGTTAGGAAATCATTTCATTGAACTTTGGTCACTGATGATTTATCCGGAAACCGGTTCATGAATACTTCCTAAGAATTATTCCTTTCTTCATGTGAGACGAATAATCGACAAAAGATGTGATTTTAAAATCAGTAAAGTTATTATCCGTCTTTTCTTGCGTGGAATTGATCATTTCAAACAGTATAAATAGTCTGATTCAAGATATGATTGGACTAGAATCCGTCTTTTTCCGTGAAATAGATTGTTCAAATACCATGAAATCAGCGACATAATTTACTGCATAAACAATCCTGTAATTATTTATGTTCCAAATATAATTACAATAAATCTTACTAAATGATCCAATAATTTTATTGATGTTAATTTAGTAATTTAGCTGGATTGTTTTATTTTGTAGAAGACTTGAAATTAGCAATGATTATGATTAAATCCATAAATTCGTTTCGTTTGTTTCCTTGATCATACTGCATTCCATTAAGAATTTCATCAGTGCTACAGTAAAACCGAAAATAATGAAAAACTGATCATAACATGTGATGGAAGACAAGATCGGATGAATAATGTAAATAAGAGCTGAAATTTTGGATGAAATTAATAGTATCGTTAGTTTAATTAATCAATAAAATTTTTCGATTACTCAATAAAATTATCAATGTAATTATTCGATTATTTAATGAAATTATTAAACCAATCACAGCCGAAAAAAAAAAAAATGAAACAAATAATTAGACCAGAGAGATACAGCAGAATTAACTTTTTTCCATTCCAATGATTTTTGTCTATCAGCAAAAGCTTGCTTTCTGCATCATTATCATGATGATATTTGAAATGGATCAAAGGGAACTGGATTAATCTCATATTCAAATATTCTTTCGTTTTGTTGTTATCATATTTATTATTATTACTGTTAATATTTTATTTGTATTCATTGTACTGCTATTATATTATTTTACATTCATTATTATCATCATCATTGCTACTATTATTTCATTTTATAGGCATTATTATTGTTACTATTTCATTTCACATTCATCAATAATATTATTACTACTATTATTTCATTTCATTTTATTTTCATTATTAATATTAATTTATTCTTGTTATAACTCTATCTTTCATTATTTTTTCTGATACAATTTTTCATCTTTTTTTTTGTTAAATATTTGTTCAATTTTAATAAAGAATTCCATCATTTCTTTTTTTATTTTTATTTTTGCTTTGTTTCTTCCAAAATTTGAATATTTTTTGTTCAAAATGAAAATTTGTCAAATATATATGTACTTTAGATGTATACATATAATGTATATGTTTATTGTATATATATGTACACTAATTTTTGATTTAGTAGAATTAGCAAAGTAATAAAAAAAAATAATGGAAGAAATAAAATGACGATGAAAGAAAATTGAAGGATCGTTTTATTCAGACAAATTTATGGCTACTTGAGAAGCCTTTTCTGGAATCTTTTTTGAATTTATATTGAGAGTAACATTTATTATAATTAAGTGACCACTATTACTGATAATTAAGACTAATTTTGAGATGCAAAAAATTGATTTTTTAATTTAGTCATTTGTATTTCAATATTTATGCATCAAGTTTACAACACATTTATTGCACTTTAATAAAAAATTAAAGCCAATTTGAATAAAAGAGATTCAAAAAATCGAAAAGAAGGAATTACATAATATTTCAAAGTAAAATATGAAAGTCATATAATTAATTCATTCATTGTATACATATACACACATGTGTATATTTTTATTCGTCTCTAATTAATTTTTAGTCGGATCAATAAAGATCGGAAAATATTCTTAAGAATTAGGTAAAGAAAAAATACGAATCATGTTGAATATATAAAAATTTTCAAGTTTGGATAAATAAAAAAGAAAACTTGAATAAAAATAAAAATTTTTATTATATACATGTAATTTCTCACTTTTTTTTTTTTTTTTTTTTCATAAAATTGATAGCTATTGAAAATTTAGGAAAAAATGGATCACAAATCCTGATGATAATAATAATAATAATAATAATAATAATAATGATAATAATAATAATAATAATAATAATAACAATAATAATAATGATAATAATAATAATAATAATAATAATAATAATAATAATAATAATAATAATAATAATAATAATAATAATAATAATAATAATAATAATAATAATAATAAACTAATATATTATTCACATGAAATTTATTCAAAAGAAATATTTGCCAAACAAAAAGCATTTCTAATTATGAACATATATGCATATGATAACAATTTCGGATTGATTCCGGATACGAGATGAAATTCAAACTACATTTAAATTTAATCATATGTAAATGAGACAAATCACTAACATATTATTATCATTTACTAATTTTTACTAAAATAAACGCTTCATGGGGAATTTCCGTGAAGTTTTTGTCATTAATTTATTAATCAAAAAATTTTCCAATTTTATACTTATTTTTTTCATCGTATACCCGCAAATTAAATTTTTATTAAATTCCTCCATGAACCGAAACTATGTATATATATATATATATTTCTTCTTTTATTTGGTTTTGGTTTATATAGTCAAACAATACAGAATCATATGCAATGCGAATCAATCATTAAAATATAAAAAAAAAAAAAGCAATGTTTGGCCGTTAAAATCTAACAATTAGAATAATTATAATAATAATCACAGTAATGAAAATATTAATCAATAATCATATCATCAATAATAATGATGAAATGATTATGAAAGAGAAAGTACTGAAAGGAAAGCAAAAAGAAAGTATCAAGAATGAATGTTTTAATTGCTTCATTGATTTCTAAATTTCAATAAATAAATAAACAAATAAATCGAATGGTTGCCATTAAATCCCAGTTCGAATTATTAATAAAGGGAAAAATTTTTAGTGAGGAGGAAAGTTATTCTGAATTCAATAATTCACTTAGAAAAATCAAAAATTTGAATGAGGGAAAATTACAAGAATTTGAATAATATCGGATGAAATTAATTAGCGAATTCATTTTTTGATTAACAATCAAGCAATTAACACTGAATCATTTATGCATTCAAGTACAAACATTCTCAAAAATATAAAATATGATATTTGTTTAGCTTTTTTTTTCTTTTTCCTTTCTGAAAATCACAATTTGAAAAATTAGAATCTTTAATTAATTCTTGCAAAAACAGAATTATCGGTTTAAAAAACTTATCTTAATGCGAAAAAAAAAATTATGTCAACATGCAAAAGAATGAACATATCGTGTAAAGATTTTTGATTTTGATTAAACAAGAAGAAAATTGAATTTGTTAAAACAGGAAAAAAACTAACAAATATGATTTATCAATTTTGAGAGACAAAAAAAAAAAAATTCAGTAAAATTTTGGAAGAAAAGTTTGCTGATAGTCACACACTATGTCATATTTGTAAAAAAAAAAAAAGTGGAAAGTGATAAATGAAGAAATTTTAGAAATAACCGTAAATTAACTAA
>KZ270069.1:14446-41329 GCA_002249935.1 Onchocerca flexuosa
AATATTTTTAATATTCAAGTTATTTTGCTACAATGTTTGTGATTGTCGTATTTTGCGTTATCAAGTTTTATTCATGATAAAGTTTGATTACCCAAGTTTGAGAATTACGTGCCACGAAACAAAGTTTCCCGACAGGGACAGTGAATGCAACATTTATTCCACAGTTAACGCTCGCATATGTCTTCTTAAAACATTGAAAAAATGCGTATCGTAGTTCTAAGATAATCACAATGCAGAAGACTGCATGCGGAAAAAACAATGTTTCTATTGCAAAGCTTCGCATAATAGCCCCCTGTGTGACAAAAAAATTAAAAATTCTTCAGTTAATATAACGCATTTATTTCCCAAAAAACCGAAAAGACAAATGCTTTGACAGCTAATCCAACTGTCGCAACACAAAGAAATACAATAAAGAAAAATCAAGGAAATGAAACAAAACATTACTTTTATGTAGAGATATAATGGTTTTCAATCCCTTGTTTCCTCAAAAACAAGAAAAGGCTTTAGCACATCAGAGTACTAAAGCCTTTTCTTAAAGCCTTTTCTTTTCTTAAAGCCTTATCATTTATTTCCAAAAAATTAGCAAATCGACTAAACCATTTTTAAGGAAGCCTCTATGAATATTGGAGAATTTTTTTCTAACAATGAAGAATTCAACAAAAGGATAGCTGTCTGTGATCAAAGCAAAACAAATAAAGAGAATTTTCTTGATCTTAAATGAATTCACAATCGAGATGTCATTCGCATAACATTAAAGCCATTGATCAGAAGCAAATTAACAAAAAGAACAATTGTGCGATTCCTTGTTTCACAGTATGGTCCATTAGGTTTTTTGGTTCCTTCACTGATAAATTCAAACTATTCATTCAACATCTTTGGAAAAAAAACAGAGCATGGGATCAAGTTTTGAACGAAGAAGACGAAAAACATTGAAACTCATTCATTGAGGACTGGCCAACACATGTAATAGATTTAGCCAGAATGGCGATAACAACTTCACCAGAAACCGAAATCATGTGTTTACAGATGCTTCAAATATTACGTTTAGCAGCTTTCTATGTATTTTTTTTCAAAAGAACAAAAATCCTAATTCATCTCTCATTTAAGCGAACTCTCGAATCGCTCCATTAAGAACATATCAGTGCCTAGATTAAAATTGTTCCATATTGATTGGAGTAAGAGGAGCTCAGTTTGTGATAAAGCAGTTTTTCAAAATATTAAAAATTAGCAAATCGGCTAAACCTGAATAATATCTCAAAATATTAATTGAGAAACTCAGATGAACACTTAATTGAAATTCGTTTGCTCATTTTGTTCTTATTGTAATTTTCGAACATTTTTGAATTTCAATTTTTGTTTCATATGTATTATCAGCTTCTTGTAATATCTATTATGGTCTCTACAATTAGACAAGATGCAAACTGCAAAAAAAAAATAAAATAAAATAAAATAAAAAAACAGATACATTGCAAAATTCAAGATATGTAAAAATTTTTAAATGCATGTAAAACATGAAATTATTGTAAAAAAAAAAGGTAGATATTTCGAATTATAAAGCATTATTTCATGGATGCTTCATATTTCGACACATTAGCAAATACACTATAAATAGGACATAGGTTATATTCAATCGTCACTGAATAAATATTATAGAAATAAGTTTAGATTTAGAATCTGTGCATGAATAAAATTGAATAAATTTTTCTTACTCTGTTTCGAAATTCTAACTCTTGTCAACCTCATGTTCACCTGCAGAATCAATTTCATTGAATTTCCATTTGTTTCTTGAAAGAGAAGCCTTTAATGCTTATTGAAATTTGAAATGAGTTTCATAGTCGTTTTAAAATAACACTAAAAATGTCAGCTATTGCTTATAGTTTTCTTTCTTTAATGTTGCGTAATATTTCAAAAAATGAAATTTTATGATGACAATAAAACAAAAAAGATTTCGAAGGGATTAATGGAATTCATGAATTCATGCGAAAAGTTTTGTTTTAAATAACTCATAGTGTGATTACGGTTAGCATAGCAAAGAAGGGCCTGGATAAATAGCAACAAGATTGTTAGATAAAACTTCATTTACTATTTCACTCAGTAGTTTTCATGTAGATCTTTCTATTCCTTTACAAGTTAAAATTATTGCTAATTCTTTCGTCAACCCACAATTATATAATTTCTGACATATCCGTCTGAAAGGCTGAACGGGAAGAGCAATAATTATTGTCAAAGCATGAATCATTTGTGATTGTTTTCAATGAGTGCATTTCTGTTTATATCTTCGATTGAACTGAAATGAGATTTTGTTGAGAATCAATGAATGAATAACTAAATAAAGTCAATATGATAAATGATTGAAATCAAGACTGAGTTAGATAGGAAGTGTTCGGAAAAAGCTTAAAGACATTTGACTGCCTTATTACGTAAAAAATGCTATATTGCACACCCGTATTCTAGTCCTAACGGCTTTACTTATATGTACCATATATCTTTATTCTTTCATTATCAAGTTAATATACGGAGCTATGTGTCAACGAATTTAAGAATTTATAAATCACCTCTTTTTTCAAATTAAATTATAATTTCTTTTCTTTTTTTTTTTGTTCTCTTGAAAAAAATGCATAAGTAGGGTGGAGTTTTTTATATTAATATGGATTCCGCAGCATGCGTTCAATTCATCATTGCTATCATCGATTAAATATTTTGTTGGAAATTTATATTGATTATCTAGCAACGGGAACAAGGAGCCGAATTTATGATGAATTTGCCTTTTCATTTTTGAAAATTGGCATGAATTATGCTGTTAGTATTTCTCCGCCGAACGGCGCCATTTAACAGCACAATTTTAAATTTTTTGATTTTAGATAGGAAATACCGTAATTCGGCGATATATCTGATAAGCAAAATTTTTAAAGATTGTGGCAGTTCTCCAAGCTAAGGCTGATCAATTTAAGCTGTTGAAGGCAATTCAATTCAATACTTGCAATAAGGACTTACTTAGCCGTAGTGCAAATGAGAACATGTAGGCTAAATTATAATCATCAGCTGAATTGTATCGGAATGCAGACAGTTATAATCGCGTGATTGCTAAACAAAGAATAGTGTTTGACGCTAATTTCTTGTTTCTCGTTAGCGTCTTTCAGCCAATCTCAGCCTGTCACGTTTATTTATTTAGAATGAAGCAGATTTGAAGTTCCAGAACCGAATTAGCATTCTCGGAATCGTGCATTCTCAAATCTGCTGCATTTCGCTCTCCTTGCATTTGAGCTATTTTTTTCTTTTCGCTTGTTCATTTAAACCTATTCTTATTTCTCTTTTTATTTTCAAATGAATGGTAACCGTGTTTCCGTTCTGCTTTCATCTCTTACGTTTGATCTCTTATAAGGCATTATTTTGAATGAATTAGGGCAGACAGATCAGCACCCAAGCTAGCCTCGAAATTAACTTTTGACTAATATGAATTTGAATTCAAAACTATTTGACTGAATTTCGAATTGCAACTATTACAAAAGATTATAACGATATTTTAAAATGCTAGGAGTCGTTAATCGTTTGTTTAAAATCTTTAAACTCCGATAGTTTTTATCTATTGCTTTGAAATTCTGACAGAACGCTGCATTGGAAATACGCATACTTTACCGAGCGTACTTAGCGTTACATGCTATAGACTATGTCCATTTTGCAGAAAGTAAGCAAGTTAATAGATTCAGTTCACTTTCTTACTTCTCTCATGACCTTGAATTCCTGCAGCGCAACTAGATTTTCCACAAATCAAAAAAATAGATGAACTATTCTCTTCACAAAGAAAAAATACATGAAAAAGCATGAAACACGTACCTTATCTATATAAACATGGTAATGACTCTTTTCCCTTTTTTTTATTTGGATTGTTTAATTATTTGAATGCGACATTGTATGAAAAGTTCACATCAGTCGTTGAAGAATTTGAAACGTTGCAGGAAGTAGCCACATTCAATGCGGAAAATAAGTGTAGTGAGTAATTTTTGTCCGTTGATGAGAACGTGATCAATAAATTCTGCTCGCTTTTATATTCCTCACGAAGCAAAAAACAAACGAAAAAACTTAAATTACGTGTCATATCAATTGAATAACACTTATCTATGCTAATGTAGTGTTGTAGAGAAAATTCAAATCGGTCGGTGAAGACTTGAAATGTTGAAGGAAGTATCCACGGTCGGTGAAGAGACCAGGCATGGAAAATTAATTCTGTGCGATAATAAAGACGTAATATAGGGCGAAGTTAGAAATTCAGCCTGCTCACGAGGGCGTGGTGCAGGGCTGAATATGTTTAAGTTATGGGTATACAATATTTTTTATTGTTCCATTGTCTGTGTAGTTATAGAGATTATCTGATTTGCTGGCTCTAGAAAGCTCAACATATAATCATCCATATGGGAAACAATAAATTGAAAAATGCAAAAAGCTTTATTTTGAAATAATTGAACCAGCTGCTGTGTATACCTTTGCTTCCATGTATCGCATAATACGATTGAAATATCGATATCCTAAATCTAAACTACACAATTCTAAAGATTGACCTTGATCTTTGTTTATAGTGATTGCAAAATCCAGTCGAATTGAGAATTGCAATCTCTTCAATTGAAATGGCATATCCGTTGGGATCAGAGGAATGCGAAGAATAAGGACACCTTAACTTTTGAAAGTTGCTATCAAGTTTGTTGTTTCCTTGATGTCGCTCATTCATTTTATACTAGAAACCGTGAACCGTTTGAATGTTTTATCTAGTTGATATTTTGCAACATGATAATTGGCAAGCCGATTTTCAACTGCAATATATGCGGTGGCATCCCTGGTAGATCGACTGAATTCAATAATTCTGTTGGACAATTAACTGCTTCATCTGCTTCCACAACATTGTCGACGAAATATATGTGACAGTCTTGCTTCGAATGTTAGACTGTATATTATTGTTAAGTTTGTCGGTGTCTTTTTTTTTAGCTACAAGAATAGCTCGTTCACTCAGGTGGTCTGATTTTTTTAAATTGATTTGAAAATCGGGAAATATTTTTTCAACCAACTCTTCTTTTACATTACTAAATTGCAGAAGTTATGAAGCAATCAAATTGGTCCTTTAATAGATTAACCGGCACCTTTCCTTTCCCAATTTCCAGCAATTGATATGAGAATATTATAGTTGATTGATGTTTTGCAATGAACACGCATATTTGTAGTTAATTCTAACATCTTTACGCTTCGCACGAAGTAGAGTATTTCAGGCAATCATTTATTTCGTCCTGCTGGTGTCGATCGGGGAATAACAGCTAATGTTTGCCTGTAATCTTCTACCAGCTATATTATGCGTTTCCAAATGATCTGATGTTTCCATGCAAATCTTGCAATAATCGATCAAGAGCCTGGACCAATTTTTTGAGCACCATTGTACATTCATCCCAAACAATATGTTTGCATTTTGCTATTCTTTAGCATGCCGGATGTTTTGCAAATGTTACATGTGAGAATTTCAACGAATTGCGTGCTCAATGGCAGTTTCAAAGTAGGATGAGCATTTGTTCCATCATTTAATAATGTTGTAGTTATTAAGGACGATGCTTGAGCTAAGGTTATGCCGATGCAAAAACACTACTAACGTTTCTTTTTTTACTTTCACTGCATATCGCAAATTCCAATTAATCTTGATCCATCTCGAGAAACAAGTACGTTAAAATCGTAATGGCTTACTTGAACTGAAAAAATGTTTCTTTTTTTTTTTTTTTGATATGTTCCGTTTAATAAAAAAAGAAAGCAAACATTTCGCTTCCTTGTCATATGTTGCATAGTTGAAATTGTCAAACTCGTTTTTAGAAAAAAGAAAGAGAAAGAAAGAATGCAAATATGAAACGCCTAGAATTCATTCCATAGCATTACTTCAGTGTTGCTTTGTTTTTTGCAGGATTGCGTTTCGAACATGAATGATGTTTTGTCACATGTGCAGTCAAATATTCTTAAGCTAACATTTGTATAAAAGGCATTTATGATCAACCGATTGCTTACTTAAAAAATTGTCAATAAAGGTTTGAAGAAATTTTCTTTTTGGGTGCCATAGGAGGAATTGTAAAACGTTATTATTGGATTGATTATATTAACAATTTGATGTCAAAATTACACGCCTGTGCTCTTTCATAATTTGGAATAGCTTTAACGTTATGTAACATTGTTACATCGTTTGGAATATTGCTACACAATTCTGGAAATTGTCATTGTGCATGCAATTCATTGAAACTTGCTCATGCAACATTTCTGAAGCGTCCGGCATATGAAAAGTAATGCAGGAATCTGAACATATTTTTTAGGATGA
Organism: Onchocerca flexuosa; assembly: GCA_002249935.1. Lineage (NCBI taxonomy): Eukaryota > Metazoa > Nematoda > Chromadorea > Rhabditida > Onchocercidae > Onchocerca > Onchocerca flexuosa. The sequence goes on from KZ270069.1 coordinate 20,781, forward strand.
ATGTACAATGGAAAAACGATAGAAATTTTTGATCAATCATTGCAAGATTTGCGAGGAAACATCAGACCATTTAGAAAGGCATTAATATTGCCTCCAAGAGATTTCAAGCAAATATTATCTACAATTCCTTCATCACACCAGTAGACGAAATAAATGCTTGCCTTAAATACTCTACTTTATGGCAACACATAAAGATGCGAAAATTATCTATAATATATATCCGACTGCAAAACGATCGTCAAATTAATTATTGGAAATTGGGAGTGAAAAGATGCTCGTATATCTGACCTCAGAACGAATTTCACTGCCTCATGATTTCTGCGTTTAGTGATGATAAAGGAAAATTGGTGAAAAATATTTCCGAACATCTTAATTACTGGCTGAGTGTATGAGGCATTCTTGCTGCGAGAAGTTCAAGAAATTAACAATGTTATTTAGTCTAGAATTCAGAACGAAGCAGTTTCATATAGTTCATGATATTATTGTGGAAACAGATTAAGTTAATTATCCAATAGAATTTTTAAATTGACTCGATTTGCCAAGCTGTACTTGCTGCAATTAAAAATCGAATATGCCAATGTCATGCTGTGAAGTATCAAATTTCCAAAATTTTGTAATAGCATGCAGCTTGCAATAAAAGAAATTAATCATCATAGAAGTCATCATAGAAGAATCATCATAAAAGCTATATTGGCAGAACTTTTCAAAGGTGAAGATCTTCTCATTCTTCGCTTCGTAATAATTCCAATGGATATGCTCTTGAATTTAAGAGATTGCAATTCCTATTCGATTGACAGTTGCAATCATCAACAAAGATAATGGCCAATCTTTAGAAAAGTGTGATTTCGATTTTTGAGACGGATTGCTTTTCAAATGGACAATTATATGTTGCGCTTTCTGAATCGGCAACCAGACAATCTCTGTATCTATACAGACAATGGAACAATAAAAAACATTGTCTGCCTAAAAAAAACTGTGAAAACTAATTTTTTTTAACATCAGAAACGTGCGCTTTCTTTTTTCTTTTTTCTATTTAATCAAATTAACTACAGCAATGTGTGTATGTAAGAAATATATAAAAACATGCGCGTATTTGAGTGCAACGTTGTATCAAAATTTTACATCAAAAGAAAAGAGTTTTCGGACATCTTAGATTTCAAACTAATACAGATACAGTGCGTGTTTAAGGTATTAAGGAAACTTAAGATTTTGAATAAACGATCATTAACATTTTTATTTATGTAAATTAGCTGCAGCAAGACAAGCGAAACGTTCGGGAAATCAATTTACATAATTTTATCCATTTTTAAGATTTATGAGGTATATGCGAATCTACAAATTACAAAATTATAATTTTAAATTTAAACAAATTAATATTTTATAATAGATTAATTTCAACTTCTATTCTCACTCAATAATTATTCATTTTCTTTCTTGTTTAAATTACTATTTTTTTACTATTTGGCATCGATTTTTTGGGCTCTTCACTTAAGAGGATTTTAAGCTTATCAAAAATATATTGATTTAATGATTAAGTCTAAGGTTTTTGATTTAATTGGAGAAACGTAAAAAGTGCATTCACGTAATCATTTAAAAAATCAAATGAATTGTGTATGAATTCTAGGAAATTAACATACAATACAAGACTTTGCATGTAATAAACATGTCAGAAAAATATCAACAAAAACTTTTGCTTCAAAAGCTTTTCCATAAAAACAAATTTTTATGTAAAAATTTTCATGAAAACAAAAAAAATTATTCACAAATTTACATTATTTCAGATGTTTGCATAAAAAAATGCAGTACTATTTTTCTCTTGAACAAGTTTGAAAATTCATCGAAAATTCTCCAATTAAAAATAATAAAAAAATGGTAAGAAAAGCAAATAGATTTGAAAAAGCATGAAAGATGCTTCAAAATTAAAACTTAACTAACTTTATATCAAATTTTTGTTTCTTCATTTTGCTTGTTTTTTAAATAAAAGTAAGGAAATATGGAGTTGGTTAATTATTATTGAAAGTTTATGCATATTAAATTCAATCAAGTTTTCTGAATGATATGATAGATATCAATAAGAAAATAATATAGAAGAAAACCATTGTCGAATAAAAACCTTTTTTGCGGAATTTTTTCTTTTCAATGTAAGTTAAATGGAACTTCCATTATGTAAAGATTTTTTTAAGATTTCTTCTTTTATAACGAAATTGAGCGACGAAAACAATGACAAATATTACTGGTAGAATCGTAAATATTGCTAAAATTGCAAAATTTTAATAGTATTAAGATGTATTGATTTCTTATTTCACCAATTTGTTACAGATGCAATTAAAATACATTTTAACTTGATTTTATTTTTTTTAATATTTTATTATTATCTTTACTGAAGTTCGAATTTTTTAAATTTTTCTTTTGATAGTGGCAAATTAAATTATCTCTCAAATTTGCTCATTGATACTTTTTTTACACCATTATTTACAGATCAAATTTATAAAATTGACTAAAATTAACCAAAAATAATAATAATCCATATTATTGTCATTGGATCATCGAGTTCTGGCCTAAAATTTCGTTTGTTTTACGATCAATCTTATCAGAATTCTATTCAAATAAATTTTAAATTAAAAATTAAGTAGAGCAATTACTTGTGGAATGAATAAATAAATAATCAATTGAACTAATTTTATCGTACCTCACAAATTTAAGAATAATTTTGAAATATGCATCGCTACCATCTTCAAGCATAGTTGCTTTTCCAATAAACGGCCATTTAGTATCATCTTTACGAGCGCCTCAAAATTTAAATCAATACAGTGCATACTATTGTTCTATTTTTCGTGAGAAGAATATTGCGAAAACTTTCAGTCTTGCATTAATTAAATAATTATAAAATTATGATATTTTTGCTATCTAAGAAATGATATGATATGGAAGCATCAGTTTTAACAATTAAAAATAATAGAAGATATAACCAAATTAAGAAAAAAAAAATGGATAATTTAATGTTCCATAATTTGATACTTTCAAGTGTTATATGATAATTAATTATTAATTTTTCTTTGAATTTCATCATTATTCGATTCGATCAATTGATCATTCAGCAATATAAGTCCAATAAAACATAAATGCAGGATTATGTAAGCAGACGACGTTGTTGAAGTCTACTACTATATTGTATTTTCCATTAAAAATTGTTATAAATATATTATAATATATATATATTATAAATATATATATTATTTCTGTTCTATATATATTGTATTATATGAAAATATATATATATATATATATATATAATACATAATCCTGCATTTATGGTTTGTTGGACTCATGTTGCTGAATGATCCATTGATCGAATCGAGTAATGATAAAATTCAAAGAAAAATTAATAATTAATTATCATATAACACTTGAAAGTATCAAATTATGGAACATTAAATTATCCATTTTTTTTCTTGATTTGGTCATATATTCTATTTTTAATTGTATATATATATAAACAAGTCATATATATATATATATATATATATATATATATATATATATGACTTACAGGAAGATATATGGTCATGTTATCTATGTTTTCGTTTATGTTTACGTTCACGTATGTAAATGTGTGTATAAACGTACATCTGTAATTCCTCAAGATTATATTTTATATTTAAGAGAAGTAAAATATAAAATATAATCTTGAGGAATTACAGTATCAGTAAATGATAATAAGTTCAGCTGTTATTATAAATATATTTGTATATTTGAATTTATATCTGTATATATATAAATTCAAAGTATAAAATTTTTACATGTGCAAGTGTGTATGAACGTTACGTGATATAATGTATGTATCAATTATTATCTATTATCTTAAAAACAAACAAAAAATACAAATAAGTAGCCAAATATTATAATAGTATAATTCATGCTGAGCTTATTTCATAATGAGAGTAAGTTATGCTTCCCTACACGATGCATTTCTTTTTTCTTCGCTAAAGATTCCTTTTCGACTCTTTCAAAAATTAAACTTTCAGAGTTAAATCCAATTTAATTTCATTAATTAATCTAATCTTTTTAATTTACATTTAAACTAATGATTCATATAAAATAAGTACCAATAATCAATAAATCTTTTTTATTCGGTGCGATAGCAATACGTTGTAATGAGCATGGTAACAGATAATTATAATTTGGAATCTGATGAGATCCTGATTTCCAAGTTACCTGAATGAATTAATGCTTGTTAAATTTTTAACAATAAATCAATTATAACTTGTTATAGCCATAATTTTAACGAAATATTTATTTTATTTAACTTTTAAAATAATATGATAAATGAAATAGAAAATTGTGTTGCGAGATTGCATATTGATGTAATTGAAAACTACATTAGTAATTAAAGATTAAATTATTAAAAATATAATTTTTCATGTTTTTTGTTATGAACTTTTTTCCATTCAAAAGTTTGCATAAAACATATCCAATATGCTAACTTACATTTTATATTAAATGGCATACATGTGATTTTATAAAACTTTCACATCATTTGTTTGTTTATTAAACCTTATTTAGAATTTATTTTACTTAAAGTTCATATTTAGTTCATATTTATTATTCATATTTATTAATTTAGCATTGATAAAAAGTTTTTTAATTGGAAACATATTATAAATTGTTCATTATTACTTTGATAATATCTCCAAAATATGTTTCATTAATATTAATTAAATAATTGTATCCACGTTTTAATACACCAAAGTTTTCGAGAGCATTCATACTTATTGTTTCGGTAATTAACTCCATACCGCATTCTTCAAATTTGCTACTTAATTGTTCAGTAATTTTCATTGGACGCATTTTCGCACCGAAAATTCGTATCTACAATCACTCAGATTACAATTATTAATTTATAAATTTTTCAAAATTATTTACTGCATATTTAAAATTTAGTTCTTTACAAAAATTTGAATATATGTTTAACTTTTGCGAGTCATTGTTTTGTTATAGAATTGTTCGCCAACAAACATTATTTGGAATTTATTTTGATTATTTGACATTGATAATCAGCCTAATTTAGCAGTGATTAAAAATTGCTTACTTTTTGCGCATTCTGGCGACACTTTTCAAGAATTTCACAATTCAATTTTTGTTCTGATTCGTCACAACTTTCTGATTCTACAAATAATCCCAATCGACCTTTCATTTTTTGCACTGCATAATTTTTGCCTAATATCTGCAATTAAAACTTCTTCCTTAATGCGACATAATTTCAACTTTCCAATCCTCGATTTCAGAAAAAAAAAGGTGAGATTTCATTTTTCCTTTCTACGTTCTGCATGTTGATTTTATAAATTTAATAAAAATTCTTAAATCAATATTAAATTTTTCTCATATATAAGTCCTATAAAAAAAATTTTTGCCCAGATTTAAAAAAATTTAGGTACAATAAGATATCTTCATATAATTTTAAGAAAACTATTTTAGTGCTTAAATTATATTCTAGTGTTATAATTTTTTTCATTTTTTTTTTTTTTCATTGTCATGCAAATGTTTACCAAAATACGTTTGTCGTGTTTTTAACAATTCGCCTATACTATTAATGTTATGTTATGTTTGGAAAGATGATACTTGATCAATAAGATGTTGTCGCAGTTTCCTCCAGTAAGCATCAGTGATCATTAGTGTAGAATGAAGGGGAATACCTGTCGTGATATATGGATCTGAGCTAAGATATTTGTCCAATGTCATTATTACTTCATCCATATAATTGTTATCTTGGGAAACATTTAACGATAGTGTTATCTGTAATTAATTGTCAGATAATTTTGATTCTTTTTAAGATTTAATCAAAGATTTTTTCCGATAAGGATCTGACATGATTACTTTGAAATTCATTGAGTTCATTTAATTATAAAATTAAACATAAGCATGAAAAAAACTAAAATTATAAAATTAAAATCGATTAAAACATTGTTGATTTCATAATAACCAGCTATTTGATATACTATATTAGCTATTCGATATATCCCGTTCTTGATTTATGTAAATAGAAACAGAATAAATTTTGCATGAATGAATATCGATAGTTTGGCAATTTTAGAATATAAATTATTTATTAAAAAAGATAAAACAATTACTTTTTTCAAGGGGTTGATTTTAAAAAATGACATGTAAGCTAATCGAGATCGATAACTTTCCAATTTTCTGCTGCAAAAGAAATCTTTTTCAAAAATTTGAAAGAATAGAGGATTTAGACGTGAATAGAATGTTATTAAACATTTGTGCTAAAAGATTAATTTTTCTATTTTGATTTTCTGCAAGGAACAAATAATTTTATTTTAATTTTATCAGCATGATTAGTGATCAGCATTTAATATGTTCATATTCTTTCTAATCTTAAGATAAAAAGTAATAAAAATAAAAATTATGAGAGCAACTAAGGAAGCCCTAATATATAGTATAAGCGGGTAAATTATTAGTTATAAGTGAGTTATTTCAAAAAATTTCCAAAATATAAAAATGCTTTTAAAACGAATAATTTGCATAACTTTCCAGTTTTTTTTCTTTTTTTTTTTTTTTTTTTTTTAATGAGAAGAGATATAAATCAGAATACCATTCATCCTTATCGAGAGCGAATTCTCGACGGCAAAGTTTGTTGGTGCAACAGCACGCACTGCAACATGACCACTCTTCATAACCAATATCAATTTTCAAGTTATATTCTGATTTTAGGATAGCATGAAAATTTGTCGGTACCGATTGATAATCACTAATATGATAGCGATAATCTAATTTGCCATAATCATCTTCGCGACGCTGGCAAAAAGTATAATTACAATTTTTTTAAGTTAAATCTTTCGCAATTTTTTTTTATTCATCGATTTTTTTCGCATTGAAATTCAAATTCATTCTCAGCTTTATCCACTCTCATCATTTCCAACTAATTATTTAAGAGGAATTGGGTAAAACTGATATGATTAATCGATACTTGATATTTCAATGTTATGTGTTGGAAATAAACATTAATCGAAAGAAAATATAAAAATAAACAGCCATTAAATTGTTATCTTTTTTTTTTTTAATTTGATGGTTAATTTACTCTCAATTTGTTGAAAATTTAACATTTCAAATTAAAATTTCGAGAAAACCTCTCGAAATGAGTGATACTTCGTTGTGCATTCCTGCTTTTGTTTTTCTGCTAAATGTAAATTGAAGAAACATTCCGGTTTTTCATCAATGGGATCTTCGACAAGAGTATCCACATTAACTATGATATCTGTTTCAATTAGTGTGCCATCAATTTGCTAAATTGCAATATAATTATAAAATTGAAAAGAAAAAAAATTTTTTTCTTTTTGATTTAGATTTTAAAATGAGAAAATCTTTGTTCTAATTTTAGTAATCCGAAAAATTGAATAAATGAAAGTTCATGTTTCAAACAAACCTGTGCGCATACAAAAGTCATGCTATTAAAGTGTGGATAATATTGTCGAAGTCGTCCCGGATCCGGATTTATTCTCAACCTTCCATCCGGAATTGGTATTGCTACTTTTAAGTCACTCCTTTAAATCAATTTAATGTTTCATTTTTGATTTGTTGACTGAACTCTTTTCGATATACATGGATTGAAGAATAATACATAATAAGTATAATTTGCATTTTTATATGAGCAAACAATCCCGCTGATTTACCCATTAACAATCATTCGATCCCACCAACGATCAGCAAGAAATGGACCGCGAAATGTTGTCCGCTTGTCTTCATAATCCGGATCCGTAAATTCTATAAATAAATATTAGATAAATAATTAATTAGCATTGAAAAAATGAAAGCCAAAATTTTCTATTCGATGACAAATTCAATTAAAAATTCAGCAAATCTGGAATCAATAATAAACAAAAGAATATCATAGATTGTAACATCATATTCGAGCAATTCATTTAAGCCAAAAAAAAATAAAAATAATTTCCAACTTAAATATATTAATGCTAACTTTTAGTGGCGAAATTATATAAAAATGCAGCGAATGGAACTCGATAATATTGTCGTCTTGTCAACTTTATTTTCTTTCGGATTATTTTAGTTGTCAAAGATGGTTTTATCATCGAATATTCGATAGTACTCCGTTTCAGATCGGTTTCATTTTTTAAAAACGCCGAATCTGTTGAAGTAGAAGGATATGTTGTAGTCGGTATACGTTTGCTAGCTTCTTTTTCATCCATTTTTTGCGTATTATATTCATATGCGGAAAAAGCTTCAATACGTTTACGAAGCGGAACTGGCGCAAAAACGTCTCTATAATTTAACATGCAAAAAAAAAGCTCTATTTTATTTCATTTTCGAATAAGCCTCTTTACAGCTGTTGCTAAATATTAAAAAATTATTAGTATTAATTTCAATATTGTTTAAAATAATGTTTCATTTACGTTACTCTAATTTTATTATTAAACAGGAATAAGCTATCATTTATTTAGTAGGCTAAATATTTTACAGAATATCAGTTATTCTTATTTAAAGCTAACGAATTTTGATTTTTTGAAACGTATTATAGCATAATTATATAAAATTACTCCATTTAGTATTTCCTACATGATTTCGCTCCATATAATATAATCTTTCTTATTCAAAATTGTTTTATAGGAATTTCCTTAATTAATTGGAACAATACTCCGATTTTTATAGGCAATTTCAAAGGTAAAAAATTGCTAAGAAATTAATTTATATATTTCAAGAATTTTTCAATTTATGAAGTTTAAATGATAAATGAAATAGCATTAATTACTTTCAATTACGAAAACCTATAAAAAAGTTAATTTTTTAAACAAATTTTTGGATATTTTAGACATGATTTTTCAAGTTTATCTCCTTCCATATTTTAAATAAAGTTTAAAAGTTTTTAAAACAATTCATTACAATTTCATAATATTTCTAGAATAACTGATTATATTTTAAATATTTGGAAAAAATTAAATTTCAATTTGTCAAAATTTAAACCTGCGTGGGAGCATATAAAAGGTATTAACAACATCAGCTGATGGTAACTTTTTCAAGCAAGTAAAACATGGTACCTACAAATATCCTTATTATTCATGTCCAACAGTTTTAATGCCAATTTATAAATTTGGAAATAAAAATTTTATTGTCTTGCAAAAATACTTGATCCTAAAGTAGTATTAATTCAAAAAATAATTAAAGAAACAAAGCAAATTGATTGCCGTATGCTTATATAAAATTGGATAGTTAAATTTGAAAAGTTTTATTTCATAAAAAAAATTATTAAATTTAATAAATTTAATTTAGAAAAAAATTATATGTTTTTGTTATCTATAAATAATACTTTTCGACAATGACTTCGGTATTTTTTTGGTAATATGAATTGTAATTTATACAACTGTTACAACGACAAATACTGCTTTTCAAATTCTTTTTAACAAATTTATAGTGGAGAAATGAAAAAATTTACTTCAAAAGGCATATTTCTTTCGTGCATCAATGAAACGATTCGTTGATTGCCAAATATGAATGGCGCCTTATCTTTTTGACAACTTGATGATTCAATTAATTTAATTAGTACATCAAGAAGAAAATTTACTGAGAAAAATCATCTAATTAAATTTCTTTAATTTTTTGACCACGTAATTAATTACAATTTGATTGTAAGTTTTCAGTCGCGAAAAAGATAAAAATTTCATTTAAAAATTGTTTTAGAATAAATATGAGGCATGAGCAAAAAATTGAAATAGATTAAATTTTAAATATTAATATATTTTCAGTGATTTAAGATACTTTTCGATATTTTCAATTTGATAATTACAACTAAAAAAAAAAAATACAATTCGAAAGAAATATTTATTAACTTACTCTTGACCTAAATAGACAAGATTTCTAAAATATAATCGCTTATGAATAATATATCCCGCACGTTGTTGCTCATCTGCTAAGATTTCCTTGTGTAACTAAAATTTTAATTTAGCTTAAATTCGTTCACAAATTTTATTTGAATGCTATTAAGATTTAAATTGATTACTAGTAGTTTAAACGAGTTAATTTCTAATTTCATTAGTTTATATAAACATCAATAAATCATTCAATCTTAACACTCACATGCGTTATTGACATCTTCCATACGTAAGAAACACAAAGAAGACAATAGAAAATAATTTTTAAATGTTAAAGAATAAAAAAGAAAGAAAGAATATTTTTGCGTATTCCGAAAAAACCAACATTGATATAATTTGGCACTAAGATATTTTCATCCTTTTCCAGAATGGAGAAATTTCGAATTGCTTGATTAATTCGAAAAAATCCGAGTGGTACTGATGTTTCGTAATAATCTGGGAAACTTCTAAATTTTTTGAGAATTAAAAATTATTTTAGCCGTAGTTATCATATTAACAAAAAAATAGAAATAAAAGATAAAAAATAAAATGAAATACCATGAAATGATGATCTTTATTAATCTATTCAAAATTAGATTATTTTGATGACCAATGTATGGTGTATTTTATATCATCAGCAATTCATCATCATTTGATCAATTAAACCAAATGAGACCAATTAGACCATCAACTATCATTGAATATGAAATTACTACATCCATACTATTGTATTATTTTCATTTAGTCATTAAAGATCAGTATGTATATTAGATATGAAAAAGCTAATAAACGAAATTGTCTATATAAACTTCATTTACATACAATTCAGATAAATCAGTTGTTACGATAGGATCATTGGCTTTTTCATCAGCTGGGAAGCAATCACTTAAATATCGGCGAACCATTGTCGTCCATGTCATGGTCAACTTAAACCAAGGCAGCATTTCTTCAATGAAGACCAATCAATATATCAATCATTCAATTTAGCAAATATATTATTACAACATAATTTGATGTATAGCTAATTTAACAAATCATTGTACAGATAATTTTATATTTTAACATAAAGTTTTCATTTAAAATTAGCGGATAACATAAAATAAATAATTTCTAGTAAACTCATAATATAAGATATTTAATTATGAATTAACATTTAATTTAGAATATTCTATTTCAAATTAATGTATCACACATCTATGATTTCAGTTTCAAATTAGTATGATCAATACCTTTAGATTCACGATAACGACTTTGCTGTTGCTTTAAATAAATTTCAAAACTACATTTCTGCAGATAATCCTTGGCACTTTTGAACCAAAGAAAAGCAAATAATTCACTGAAAAGAAAAAAAAAACCATCAGCAAAGACAACAATAGACTTTCTGACAATTTCGAACTATTTCTAATTTATTTTTAAAAACAAGCTAAAATATTTCTTTGAAATTATTGTCTATTCACTTTTACATGCTAATTTCAATTTTAAATTATATAGATAGATTGTTTTAAAATAAATATTTATGATTAGTTACCCAAATACTAAATAAAAATGTAAATGTTTGTTTGTTCAAAATCTTGAATCTCAGAAAATTTTTAGTAAAATTTTGAAATTTCAACACAACTTTACATTCGAATACGCACATATTTTTACATATTTTTCATAAAAACGCATTGCTCTAGCTCAGTCTTGTTAAATGAAAAAAAAAAAAAAAAAAGGAAAGCGCACTTTATAGCACTGGAAAGAAGGTTGTAATTTGATTGTACTCTGGCTTTATTAGAAATTAATTCTTGCTGTTGTAATTCAGTCACGTCAACAAAACACAAAATAAATAATTTTTGTTTTTGTATGATCAAATTCTGTTAAAGTGCAATCTATTAAATTGAAAGGACATGTCGTCGGCACCATGGGAATAATAAGAATGCGAAAAATGAGGATATTTTCACCTTTGAAAAGCCTTGTCAAATTTGTTGCTTTCACGATGCTACTTATTAATTATCTTACTCCTAGTTGCCTCCGTTGCAAAATTATGACTGGTTGATATTTCACATAATTGGCACGCAATTTTCAATTGCATGGTATTCCTGTAGATCAAGAGATTTAAAAGTTCTGTTGGATAATTTATCGCTTAACCTGCTTCCATAACAGCATCAACTTTTTGTGTATGACTATTCCGTTTCAAATGTTATTTACTAATATTGTTAATTCATTGATGTTTTTGTTTTTGACCGCAAGAATAACCTGTTCGCTCAATCAATCGCAATTCGTGTAATTGGTTTGAATATCGGGAAATATTCTTCAACTCTTCTTTTGCGTTACTAAATTGCTATTGGTTTGTTATTTTGGTTGGAAGTTAGAAGCAATGAAACTCGTCGTAAGGAAGATTAACTGGCACCTTTTCGTTCCAAGTCCCAACAATTGATGTGATAATATCTCAGTTGATCGATGGCTTTGCATCTGGATATGCACACTTGTAGTTAATTTTAACGTCTTTACGTATCGCCACAAAGCAGAGTATTTCAGATATGATTTCATCGGCCGGTGTTAATCGAGGAATTACAGCTAATGTTCTCAAAATCTTTTGCAGGTAACATTAATACTTTTCTAAACAATCTAATATGCATATCTTGCAATGATCGATCAAAAATCTCGATCGTTTCTTTTGTAAATTTATCCTAAACAGTATTTTTATATTTCTGCAGTATTTATCCCATGCCGAATACTAAGGAAATATTGCACGAGCGAATTTCAATGAATTGCATACACAATGACAATTTATAGAATTAAGTAATAATATTCCGGACGATGTAGCTATGTTACAGCCATACCGGTCGATGCTTGAACTAAAGGCGTGTCATTTTGGAATCAAACTGTCAGCAGAATCAATTTAATTAAGTGCTTTTTACTAATTTCTCTCGGTTTATTTTAAAAAAAATTTCCCCAACCTGTTATTGACATCTGCATTATTTGATCATAAATGCCACTTTGCTCAAGCATTATTTTAAGAATATCTGATTACACATATCACAAATGTATTGAAATCTTCTTTAAGATGGAGCTCCACATCGAAAAAAGCAGCAGTAGATCGATTTGTAATGATATTTCCAATTGATTGAGAATTCGTCTAAGTCTTTAATTATTATCAACGATTCGCTGTAGAATTCCGCTATGAAATCCAGGCTAATATTTGAATTTTTTTTGCGTTTTCCATGGAGAATATCTTTGGCCATATGCAGTTTGTATTTCTTTCATAACTCTATTAGGAGATAAAGTAAATAAGCGGTCAGTATGATTAGAAATATGCACGAATTTGATTTGAATGTGACATATTGCATGCGTCATTAATTCATACATCTCATTGCCTGCCATTCTCCAATAAATTCAAAGCTTGGCTCGCACTGCGAAAAATATAAGCCATTGATAATTTTCAATTATTGGAAAATAATTGGACAGGGCATATTTAGTAACAACATGCGAAGAAAGAAACATGTTTCATGATTAGAATGTACGGTGTATCGATAAAACAAAATGTTGACAGAATTCAAATATTGTTTATAACAAAAATTTGTAATCTTATTGCGCACAAAGGCTCATTGTTTCTCATTATCTAATCTGCTGATAATGCTCATGGGCTTCGTAAAGAGTTGTAAATGGCTGTAAAATATGTTCTAAATAGTTGTAAAAATGCTTAAATGGTTTTAAAACATGCTAATTTTATAAGGATTAATGTCGTGCTTCTTCTTTAAAGATTGTAAATGATTGTAAAAGATATCTGTATGTCAAAGGAATTAAAACCATGTTCTTTGATTAAAGAATTACAAAGATTGCCGTCATGTCAATTGTCGAAATGCAAGACCAAATCTTCGTACTTTGTTTAAATGTTTTAACCATTACTTATTTCTTATTCTTTAGTCTTCATCCATACTAATTCTTTTTGAATGATTAATGTATTAACCTCCGCCCCTATCAAAAATGACATATAAAAGCGGAACTTTCGTGATAGCAGAATCAGAGCTTAAATACATCACCAGCATCGGCTGCAGTAATCTCTTAATAACCCGATCATCAATTCGCCAAGACTAGTAGCGGTTTAGCGATTACAAGTGTTGACACCGTCAGTTCATCAGCAACAAGGGAAGTACATCAGCGATAGGCTCTCCTATATCAGCATCAGCGGCAAAACGTTCCCGGCCAATATCAAGCAATCTTAAGGAAGCACAAGCAATCATTCATCAATGTTTATTGTTGATATTCGATATTACTCGGATATTGTTTCTTTTTTTTTTCATTATTCGTTGTTGTAAGTGTGATATTGTTTTTAATATCGTGTAAATCTAAAGGCTTTTGTTTACATAGTCGAGTCACAGCAGCAAAAAGATCTCCATTCCAACGATTCTAAAATCCCAAATCACAAATCAAACATAACTCCTCTTTCCCCTACATGGTATACAATCTACTTATCGTAGTTTGCTTGAATTTACCGGTTGTCCATTAGCTAATTTTTCTCGTCTGGTCGTTCAAATGGTTTTCAACTCGTATTCTATGCGTAATACGTGAGCTCTTCCGAATACGCAGCTTTTTCAGAAACGAATCATTTTCACATAATTGAAGAAGGCAGTTGGCGTTGTAATCAGTTGTCCAGGACTATTTGTTGCAAATTTACAGCTGTAAAATAAAAGCTTATCCATTTTCTATATATAATGCTAATGAACAACAGTGGATATGTTCATGCACAGGTAACGAGAGGATTTGCCGTACAGCTGTTTATATATATATTCGGCACAATCCGAAGTATCTCAGGAAGACATGAAAAAATGGAGATTAGTGTTTGATGCGGATGGTCTCAATTAAATATAATAAATTCCCGTATTTCATTTGTGAAGGAAAAATTGCGGAGTTGGTTGTGAAACAGTGTCACGAAAGAATGTGCCTCCGCTAATTTTACTAGGGTTAAAGTCCAGCAATCATGTTATATACCCCATGGAAAAAAGCTACATAATAACAATTCTTAGAAAACTCTGTGAAGGATGTACCAGGTGGAATGTCAAATCATTCAAACAGCCGAAGTTTCTATCTTATCCTATCAGAAAGAATGACAATGAGTAGATTCTTCGAGAGAATCGGGATAGACTTTTTTGTGGAGGAAAACAGAGCAGCATCAAAAGTTGGATCGCCTTATTTACGTACCTAAACACAAGAGCCATTCATATGGAAGTCATGAAAAACATGTCTGCTGAAGCTTTCATACAAACCTTCAGGAGATTTTTTAGCTGAAGAAGACGTCCAGATTTTGTACTGTCCGATAATGCCAAGAACTTTGTTCTAGCTTCTAAATTAATACAGGATAATAGCAATCAAGATGAAAAGCCACTAAAGTGGCAATCATTATTCTAGGAGCTTCTTGGTAAGGAGGTATTTACGGATGGTTGCAATAGTTAAGAGAATTTTATAGTGAGCAGTGAAGAACTTTTAGAGGAAGGCAAATTCACCACGCTGACAACCGAGATTGAATTTTTGGCAAATGCAAGACCATTAGTATTGTGAGGGGGATGGAAAGCAAGTATTATATCCAGTGGTCTGGCTATAATGATGCGATGAATTAGAAAATGAGAACAATTTGCATGAGAATGACGAACCGAACATATCTATTTAGCGAAATTTAATCAGCCGTTATCAAGTTGCAACGAAAAAGTTGCAACGTTGGTGAAAAATATGGTAAGAGGATTATTTGGAGAAATTGAGAAAAAGAATGCGAAAATCGAAAAACATAAAAATCCTAACAGTCGAATATACCGAAAGGCAATCAATGGCGAAGTAGTATTATTAAAAGGTGAAAATCCAAGAAATTCCTGGAAAATGGTCTAGTGAAAACTTGATGGAGTGAAAAGATGGACGATCTGCTGTGGTAAGGATACCGAATGATATACGACTGACTCGCGCTATAGGATATCTATACTCTTTAGAGATCTGCAGCTTGGAAAGACTAGAGTCTAAATTCCTCTCGCCTCCCAACTGTCGCTGAAATCGCGAGAATAAAAGAAGAAAATCAGTGATTCCATTGTTTTAAATTTGACATTGCATATTTGATGTAATTACCTGTGAAATCACTTTTTTGTCTATCAAATCAATGAGTTTAAAATAGCTCTCTTTCATCATGCTAACCACAAGCACAATCTCATGCGCTTAAAATGCGTATGCTTCTGAGACAACAAAGATCTTTCTTGCAGCCCGAAAACGATACCAGAATTCTCCATCCATGAAGAAGAGGTTCCTGAGTACAAAAATCGTTTCGAATTATGGGCTCAGTCGTATGGCCCAGCTCGTGGCATATTGATTTTCCTTCATTGCATAACCCTATCTCCCCTTTTTTCGTTTTATAATTTCTTCATTAAAATTATCCTTTTGGTATTATCAAAATTGTACTGTTGATGTAATTGTTGTTCATATAGTTGTTGCGTTCGTCAGTTTATAAATAAATTACAAATTAGGTTAACCAATTTTGAAATTCGTTGCAAGTGAACGAAACAGCAAGATTTGAAGAAACTGTGAGAACGGAAAAACAGAACTCAGCCTTTCAATTTTGTCATTATCAGAAAGAAAATAGCAACACACTTAATTGAATGCAAGGTTCTATCGAAATATCAAAGCAATCGTTGAATAACTTGCAATAGAGCTACAAAAAGTGAAGAGCTACAAAAAGCATTTACATTTTATTCATACAGATTTCCTTTTATATTTTTTTTGCACTTAAAATTAAATATTTGCTTTATTTTATTACTAGATACTTCTATGTTTGTTAGTTCAGAAATGATCTTTTTTCCTTATTCAAAAATTTAAATGTTTGAGAAAAATGAGGAAATTTTGAACTAAAAATTGCGCAAAAACTTGTTTTTACGAGAAATAGATTAAAATTAATTTACCAATTAATTTGACAAAATATGAACACAGTAATTGTAACAGCCGCTCGACCCATCGAATTTACACAGTCCATTCATTCTTAAACAGAATGCATTCTTTTTCTTTTTTTGCATAATTATTTTAAAACTATTTGCAAATTTTTCTAATTTCAACAAAATTTTTTTTGCAGAACTTAGTTTTTATCATACTTTAATAATTATCACTTTATCCTCTCACTCAATGGGATGAAATATTTTCATGATTTATTTTTCTTTCAAACTGTGATTCGTTTCCAATTTTATTTAATTTAGGCTATTTAAAAATTTTTAGCGTACATAGATAAACCATTTTATGTTATTCAGAAATCAGTTTTCGATATCATCAGAATTTTTATATTAATCTATCAATATTCAGTTTACATAACTATTGATTTTTGTTATTATTATTAATTTATAATTGTATATCTAGCTTTCTACCATTTATGCAGTTTAATGTTTCTTTATGTAATTTCTTCCTGACCATTATTAATTTTTGTTTGCATAATTTAATTTTTTATTGTAATTGTTAGTCTCTATCCACAAAAATTATAATTTTTTCATGAATTTTATTTTTTTTTTTGAAGTTATCATTGGATTAACTTATTGATCTACTCTTATATAAGAATTTAAATTTAAATTTTATCATATCATTCATTTTATTTCTTTTCCTGAATAAAATACATAGTTCATTACCTATTGGATGGTGTTTATTATCCTTATTGTTAAAAATTTACAAAATTATCAATAAAAAGATACTTTTGGTTTAAAAAATGATACTTTATGAGAAAACTTTTGTCCACTAAAATTACACTATCTTTATTGTTTATTTTTTTTTTTTTGTCCTGATTTAGAGTATTCCGCTAAATAAAGTTTATTTAATGAATTTTTTGTATTACTTTCTGTTGTCAAAACTCGCTGTTTTTCCCTATTTGTATTCTGTAATGATATAGATTCTTTATTAGATCTTCTAACTTAGTTTCAAAACTGAACTTCAAGTTCTAATATCCACTCAACCGTAATTAGCTTTTACCATATTGCTAAGCTTCTTTTTTTTTTTTTTTTTTTTTATTATCAAGTAATCAATAAATATGGTCTCAATTCTTAAAATCCTATTTCCTAAAATATAGGAACTTCTTTCTGACGTATAAAGTTCAATACTTGCGCAACGTAAACCATAAAGATGCAGGATAAATTTTAATCTCATTTGTATAATATTTTCTTAAACACAAACATGCTAAAATTTCAGTAACGGCTGTTATTCAATTGACACTCAGGTTTCTCTGCAGAATTCTCTTTCAATATATAGTATTTCTCTTTCTAATTACGAGCTACATCGATATAAATCTATTCACGATCAAATTCAAGAAGGCTTCATTCCAAAAAGAATCATAGAGACATTTTTATATATTATCTTAAATGTTTTTTGAGCAGAAAAGAATTATAAAAATTATTTTAATAAAAAAAAATTACTTTAATTTTTCATGGAATGATTTGAAGACAGAATTAAGATAACCTTGTTTCCATTAGAGAAGTGCAGCAATTACGCTGTTTCAACTTTTACTGGTTTAAAATTACTTTATATTCTAAACGCATACAACTCCTCCATCACAACAATTTATATATATATGCTTGTAACAATAATAGGCAAAGTACAGTTAATTTTTAATTTCAACAAAGTGTTTCTGAAACAGAATATTATGGTTAAATATTTTCTGAAACTGCTTTGGCTTATGTAAAGGCTTTTATAAAAATTTTATAAATAAAACTTTTTGAAATTCTTTTTCTTATTAGCATTAAAAAAATGATTAGAGATAATTATTGATAAAATCAAAAAAATTATTGTTCAATGATGAATGTCACATTACCAATATTTGCATCGAAATCAACATCAATAAAAACATTCTTACCACTATACTTTTATCCAGTACTTTAACCATGTCCATTGTCTTCATCAATTTTTTAAAAAAATAATTTCATTATTTCTTAATAAAACTGATTTCATCTTCTCAATCTTTTTTTTCTTTATCATATTATCATTTATTCCTTTCTTCATCATTCATTACCACTATTTCCCTCGTTAATGATTTTTTAATTATTTTGGAAAATTTTACCATCAATAAATAAAGATGAAGAGATTGCTCATTGATTTATTAATTGATGAGATTGAAAAACTAGAATTTCTGAAGGATCAGAAAATAAAAGAAGCAAAAGAAGTTCTAATTTAAAAATAATTTAATCGAATTCTTTTAAAAATAGTTTCAAATCTTTTTGCTTCTTTGCTCCTGTGGAGAGAAAAATTTTCTGCAATTGGTGAAGGCTGGTTTCTTAAAATCTGAGCCAATAGTACAATACATATGATTTTTGATAATGCAAAAAAAATTTGACACAAGCTCTATGATGGCAAATAATTATAACTTGATCAAAATGCTTCCACAACAGTGTCAGATTATTAGAATCTAATTCTAATTTATTGGAGAGTCTATCTGCAGAAATTTCTACACAAGATATAAATAAAGAAATGAGAACAAAGCGAGTATCTGAAATTTTTGCTGGAGAAAGGCGAGGAATTGCAATTGCAAGAGGCTGTAGATGCGATTATTTATAGTGAATTAAATTATCTAATCAATTTATCTCGTACAGAATCACCTCTCACATTGTGCGACTATGTAAATAGCACGCATATTTGTATATGTTTTATTTTCTTCACGAATGTTTTTTCAAGAATCAAATTAAAGGTAAAAGTGATGGCAAATATTTAATTTCTTATTTTGGTTATAGGCCTTATATATATTTTAACTAAAACAACAAAATAAAGTGGTGTTAATGTGTTTTGTTGTTTTAGTTCTCAGGAGTTTTTTTAATGTTTTCAAGAAACTCTCAGGAGTTTTTTTTAATGTTTTCAAGAGAATTGTTTTTATTTTACATCAACCCTTTCAACACTCCTAAGTTGTTTTAGTTTGTATTGATTTTTTTTAGCTGTTTAATTTTAGTTTTGTATTGATTTCTTTCTTTTTTTAGTTTTGTATTGATTGAACGATTCAAAATTTTATGAGTCAAGTTATATTTTTTTGTGTTTGTTTTAAAATTTTTTTGTTGTAATGTTTGCTCTTCAAAGCAAAAAAAAATGTAACCTTTTAAATATATTTGCTTTGCTTTAAAAAAATCGCTTAACTAGAATTGATACTGAGAATGTCAGTCTTGACAATGTCAGAACTGAGAATTTCAACCCTGCGATTTTAAGAGATAAAACTTATTGATTGAAAGATTTAGAATCTGATTTTTCCATCAGAGCTTGCTTAAGTTCTTTAATAAGTATGTGTTTTTGATGCAACCCGGGCAGCGAATGTTATAATAATTTTATTAATTTTTCGCAATTTTCTTGTATTAAATCTGGAAGACTTGGCAAACTTCCAAAGCATTCATATCTAAACTTACCGGCAGCCTACTGTTCGTTCGCGATTGTACATTGAACCAAAATGTACACTGAACCACGCAGGACTGATAAAATTATGACAGTTAGGTCAAAAATTTTACGCTTTAATTTTGTAATTTTTAGAGCAAGCGAATGTGAAATTATTCCATCTACCACTTCTTCAACTATTATTATGAATGAACTAGCTGGACCCGCTATGCTCCGCGTGGCCAATCCAGCTAGTCTATGGGGGCCGGCCACGCTTCGCGTGTCCGGCTCCAGCTAATCTATTTAAAGGAAAACATGAATATTCGTTTGTTCAAAATCTTAAATCTCCGA
>KZ270070.1:28133-38800 GCA_002249935.1 Onchocerca flexuosa
ATATATTAATGGGATTTTATTGTATCACTACTAATTTTATTGTATCACTACTAAAAAAAAAAAAAAAAAAAAAAACAAAATTAATAAAAAATAACTCTTATTTGTTACAAAATTAATAAAAAATAACTCTTATTTCGCAAAGTAATAGCAAAAAACATAGAGAAAAGAAATAGAAGTGAGCTGAATACAGCTGAACGCAAGCAATCTACCCGAGAATAGAATCGTGTTACCAAAATCTAACACGATTTCAATTCTACGGGTTGATCGAAAGCGACAGTAGTTATTGACGGAAGGATGGCAGAAGATTAATGGGTCCTATACTCAATAAATAACGTAAATTATTAAAACAATGTAAACTTACAGAACCATAAAAGCGTGAGAAAATAGCCAATAATTCCAGCAATGCTGCTACACCGCTTCCATTAGCATCTGCACCAACTGCTAATCCTGGTATTGCTGAATGGCTATCATAGTGTGCCACGACAACTACAAATGGCGAATTTCGATCTGTTGACCAAAGGTGCCCCTGAAAATAGAATTTCATTTTTCTATTTCTTAATTAGTTTACAATACCTGAAATAATCTTCCTTGCTTTTTAATTCTAAAGAACGACTATAATCTTCTGAGAGCATGACAACGGAAGAATGTTTCTTTCTGGAAAAAAATCTACATTTCATTAAACATGAAGCGGTTGCAAAATTGGAAAAAAAAGGCGAAATAAATATATCATAATGGACTCGAAAATATGGAGAAAAGATGATAAGGCATTCATGCAAGTAATGTAAGAGGGAAAACTAAACTGGGAATAACTTTAAACAGACAAGCTAAACAACAAATTATTGCAAATTAAAAACTATGAATTTTACATTCGCAGATCAATAAAAATAGACCAAACATTGATTTGAACTTTTTAGACTACAAGTTAGGTCAAGATGAAACACTTCTATCCAAGTTTTAAAATTTAATAAATGAAATTTATGCAGAAAATAATAATAAGAGAAAAAACTTACTATAACATTAGCCGATTTTGGAATCACAACATTATTAGAGACTGAAGTTGTCGATGAAAACTGGAAAATATTTGCACTTATTGCGCCCAACAATTGCTGAACGGCAGTTGGAGACCTCAAAATTTTTATTCAGTAATGAAGCAGCGACTAATCGTGTCATGCTGAACTATTAAGCAAATATATCATCTCATCCAAGACGGTAGTATTTTCATGATGTTCACCAATAATGTTTTTAAACTTCATCAAAATTTACGCGCAATTTATTTTGATGGAATGGAAAGTAAGAAAAAATATTCCGCAGAAATTAATAAATGCGAGAAACCTTTTAGAAAATGTCGCTATTTCCGTGACGAGCAGCTGCAACTCCGGCTGCTGTTGTACCACATATACTGCTACATTAGTATTTAAATATAGAAGACTTTTTTCTAATGAAGCCAATTTCTGCAACCATTCATATTATGTATTTTTTAAATTCGGATCTAAGTATTGCACAGTCCAAAGCTGATGACCTTTTCAAGAATTATGACATTTTTATGTGCAAAATTCAGGTTAGGATATATTGATAGATAACACTCAACCATTAACCTATAGAACTGTAATAATAAAAATGGATATTCCAGTAATAGTTTCGTATATTAAACTTGAACACTACTGTAGTAGAATAGGATTATTTTAAAAAGGAAGAAATACATAAAACGATGAGGTCATCATTATTCTCTTTTACCGCATGACATTATTCAGCAAAAGTGTAGGCTATAATTAATGGGAAAATCAACAACTTACCGTCTTTGTTGATGGTGTCAACGTATCTAAATTGGCAGGTAACACAATAATGGCAGCACCAAACGCCTGATTAAATAAGACTTGCAAGTCGCGACCTAACAAGTCACGCCAATTTACAACCAAACAACGTCTGAGAACATTACTATCTAATGATACGGCTTCATACATTACTGCAAATTGATTTTTAAATATTAAAGAAATATGTATATGAAAGCCAGAAACTAAATCATGCTTAAATTATAGCTCGATAAAATAAAAGTCATTATTATTTTATCATACATAAAAGTTAAAAAAGATGTGGAAGAAAGAACTGATATTTTTTTTTTTAAAGAAATGTATTATTACGACAATCAAACATATATAATCACGTAAATCATAATTATTTGATTTAATCGCGATCTTCGATCCAAAATATTTTAAATTAAGACATTATTAACTCAAACATCAATAACATATTCTTGAAAAGTAAATTAACAAATGCTAAAAAAAATCTTACCTTGCCAGGAACGACTACCATGAGAGGTACCAACAATATCATATTGTTGCAAACGATAGGCTTTGAATTCCAACTCAACAGAATCACCGAATTGTGAGCTACTACTCACACACCATGTTAGCAACATTGACACATAGATGAACACCACCGGATTTCTTAACTCGTCCAGAAATTCATCTAACATCTTTCTCTGCAAAAATTCATTAAATTCTGCATCATCTAAATATAGCGAACTTCCTTGTTTGCAATAAACAAACTACATCTCATCAAGTGCTTTACTGTTAATGGTACTGAAAGTAACTGCTACAGTTAACCGAAATTTTTCGAATGAATTATTTGGAAGGTATGCTATTCCATGAATACTTGTGACATCAATCGATCAGTTCAGGTGTTAAAATTCGAATTTGATGTGTAAGTGAAACAAGACAGTTCAAATCGATATTGAAAAGGTATAGCTAAGATTTACATATTATTTCACAGATATCTATATCTACTCCAATGATTAAACGGTAAGTAAAAAATAAGAAAGAGAAGGAGGAGGAATTACAATGGATATTTTCATAAACTACTGAAATAATCGAAGATAATCTAAACATCGGAAAATTTCAAAATTGATATTTCTGGAAACACATCGCAAGCAGTATAACCAAAACACTGTCTAATTATATCTATTATACATTACTGTAAATATTACTGAGACATCCATATATAAGTATACATAAGTACATTAAACAAGAAGTTCCGATTCTAAACCTTAACTTCATCTACCATAACCCATGTCATAATGACTTACTATAGCGCGTACTTACGTAACTGATGCCTATTTAACTTACCTTTAATTTTTGTGACTGATACTTAACCGATATTTACGTAATTTAATTTGCTTAACTGATACTTATCATAAGACTTACATATACCTCAACTGCTATCCACTTTAGTGTACAATTGCACCTACTGTACAATTGCATATACTACAATTGCACCCACTACGGCGCATATATTCATCCTAAGTAGCAGCTATGTACTGTAACGCATACTATATCTCCTCAAGTAGATTCTATTCACCGTAGCACATACCGTAACACACCAAGGACCCGGTAAACACCATAAAGCGCACCGCATCTACCCCAACCAACCGTTACTTACCGTGACACGCGCCCAAAGTAATGTGAACCAAGAAGAGCAAAGATGAACGAAGGGCTAGAACGAAGAGGCAGCAATGCCTAATGAAATGGCGTTTCGTCCCCAATACGAATGCTAAGTAGCAATTGTAATTTAAAGAGTATGTAAAATAAGGAGGAGAAGAGATAAAACGTATGTAAAAATATTGCCAAATTTCAGAATTAGGCAATCAAACATGAGAAATGTATCTTTTTTAGACAGATTGTAGTCTCAAAAGGACATATAATAATTATCTAAGCAGCTGATCGAGGTGGTGGTTTAATTAATTCTTCGTATCTGGATTGATTACTCGCGGCTTTCCTATAATTGGAGGTGGATTGTGGTAATTTATTAATTATTTATCTTACCTGGACTAGTTTTTACCGTATTGATAAAAATTTGTTGTTTAATTTGTACTTTTATCAAATTACTGTTTGTAAGTTACAACAACAATGAATCAGCGACAATTAACAGATCAATATTCTTGGATGAAATTTTCATCTAAAATTTTCTTTGGTTTTATTTAATCTTTCATCACAATATTTTGCAATAACTGTTTGCTCTTTTATATTAGTTATTCAATATTTGTATCTTTTATAATCGTCGTTAATTTTGCTACTTTCAAGAAATGGCTCAACTTTACGCACGCAAATTATTCACCGGTTTGACGCGTAATGGGACAGCATTACGCGCGGCAACAATATGCATGAAACGTCCTTACGCAAAAGTTGCTTCACCTGAAGACTATGGACATTGTAAGAGGGAATTTGATCAATTATATTGACTTGTCCATAATAAGTTGACATTTATTTAATTAAATTCTTTTTATTTCATTTATTTGACTTCTTCATGCTTTAGTTCCTTAGAGAGACATTTGACGGAGGATAATCTGAATTGCTTAGTTCCATTTCCCATTGCATCACTGAATATATATGTTCCAATTATTGGAGTAAAGTAAATTTAATACAAATGATAATATATGGTACTAAATGAATTATTTGTTAAATTTGAGAACTACTCACACGATATTGATATATTAATGGGATTTTATTGTATCACTACTAAAAAAAAAAAAAAAAAAAAAAATGGATATCATAAATAACTGTTAATTTGTCACTAATATTATCCATACTTTTTTTTTTTATCCTATCCGAGACCTGATTTAATTTAAATTGTTTGTAGATACGGATCCGTTGGAAGGACACGAAGAATCAATGACTAGAAGACAACTCGTCGCAACACTTGCTGGTGATGATGTAAGTTGCTCAGCTCAGTTTTAAAATCTCAGTTAAAATTATAGTGCTGTTGGATAATCCGAGTCAAAAAAGAATAAAGTAGGAGATTTTGCAGAGAGTGAAAGAGACTGCATTGTATCTCATTTGCTTTTTTTCTTTAAGCCGTACCGATTTGCTTGTGATTTCAATGATTTACTTCCCATTGTAACGGATTACTATTTTTAGCGTTATGAGACGAAAGTTTACTATAAATTGGAAAATTCGACGCGGGAAAACCCGAATCTGATCCCTTCGGATTTTGATTATCGTCTTGTAGCTTGCTTCTGTTAGTTTATGTTCAATTTCAAATTTGAAATCGATGTAATTCTCTGATATCATCTAATGGAGTAGTTTGCTGTGTGAGTTCATTGTAGCTAATGGTTTTGCAGGCGAACGAATAGCGTGTATTTTGTGCAAAATTAAAAATAGTCCTACTAAAACTTTTTTTTTTTCTTTACAGATTATTTATAAGTGACAATATATTTAAAAACAATAAATCTCTTATATTAAAAGATTCCAATGTGGAGATATTTTAGTATAATCGATGAAAATATTTGTTAGGAATAAGAGTGCCTTTCTGTAAGTCAACATTTTGTTGCAGGTGAGCCAGACACAACTTTTCCGGTGCTCTTTGTTGTACATGAAGGTGAACCACAACGTTGCCGTTGTGGCCATTGGTATAAGCTCATTGATCAAGCAGGCGCGGATCATGTCTGAACCCATCCTTTTTACTTTACAAAAATTAAAGTATTGTTTGTCTCGATATTAGATTTAGGCAACTTATGTTCTTTCAATTTCAGATGTGATTATTTCTTGTTGTATTCTCCTTTTTTTTTTGTACATAAAAATGAGATGCAGTAGATCGTAAACCTCTCAAGAAATTCACTACTAGTATTCTTGAATTCAGGTTTTCAGGATTTTGCTATGATGTTTTAGAGTAAGAAAATCCATCTCGAATGTTGTAGTTAACCCGACATTTCAATTCAAATTTAATTCGATTATAGCTTTTATCTCATTAACAAATCTAACATAAGCCAGATTTGCAAAACCAGTAAATACGATTGTAAGAATTGTATGATTATATGATCATAAACTTCTGTTAAAAAATTGTATTAAATGGTCGATTTATTTATTTATTTTTTCTCAACAAAAAGAAAAAAAAGACCGAAATTCAAAACAAAAAGAAAAAAAAACCGATCTAGAAGACATTAAAGACAAGAAAAGATGACCATCAGAGTGTCGTAAAAGTGCAGAATCGTGAAATAATACTTCAGGAACAGGATAAATTAGTCAGATTTCTCTATAATCGTTTTCCCGAAAACGAGAAGTGTCATGGCATTATTTGGAGGAAAGCTTATATATTTTTGAATTAAAAAATATACTGGATTATAACAGGAGGAGAAACATATGTTCAATTAAGCGTTGCTTCAGATATGAGCTAGTAACTGATTCCGTTCTCTCCAAAGATCAGAATATTGCTAAAAAATTTGGAAAAAGAAGGGGAAGGATATTGTTTATTGGAAGATCAAATTTAATAAGGTGAGTGATAGCAGATAATTGTGTTATCTAAAACCAGAATACCTCATCCTTTTTATGATCTGCTATATTTGATTATAATTTCTGTTCATATTTTATTCTGCGAAAGATAATGATATGACAAGATAGGGGAGTTTATGAATGAAGAATTGATCGAAATTTCCAGCAATTATCTTAAGCACTTCAAAAATGATGAGGAATTGTATTGTTTTATCCCAGTCTGTTTAGAATACATTTTCTCTAATAATATTTTTATTAAAGCTCAAACGACAAATACAGAATAATATTTGAATCATTTTTATCCTTTCCTTCTTCAAACTCAAGTGATAGTGACAAGATATGGCAGTTTTTACGAAAGAATGATTGCAGAAAATGACTCAAATTATATCAAATTTCGAAAGAACTAAAAAGAATACAATAAGAAGTAAAAAGAATACGAAGAATACAATAATAAAGCAAAATCACGAAAGTCCTGATTATAAAAAAAAAAATGAAAGAAGCATTTCAGTGGAATTAAGATCAGTGAATCCGATAACACCATCATCACTATGCACCGTCACGAAAGATGAAAATCTATCCTAATGACAGAACAGAAAAGTTTAAAATCCATAGAATTCTTCTTAAACATTGAATTCTTAAGCGATTTAACCGAATAGTTTCAATTTTTAAAAGCCAATTTTGACAAGAAAAACAAGACATACACACAAGAAAAGAAAAAACTGCAAGTGATTGCAGAAAGTAAAGCAATGAATGAAGTGTATAGTTCTACAAATAAAGGTAATAACTGCAATACTAATTAACAGTTTTGAAGAAACAAATAGAAGATACAAGGAAATGAAAGCAACGTGTCTTAATTATTGCCAAGATGATTATTTGCTCTTTTCGAAATTTCAAGCCTAACAATCAATATTATCTAACAATATTACAATTTACATTGATAACAGTCAAAAATTGAATGTTATAAAAACATGTTAATCCGAGCGAATAAATGATTTCTCTTCTTATGTTACTGATCAGAAATTAAATTTAAATTCAAATTCAATTAAATAAACAGTAAGGCTGTTTAACTTTCTCACAGCTAGCTGTTTATAGCTTTATTTTTCAGAATCCACCGTAGAAAATGAAACTAATCCTTCCTTCTTTTTCTGTAAGGTCTTCTTATAATTCATTTTTTTGATTAATGCTGTTCTTCAAAATTTGCTCATTTTCTTTGCTCATTCCATATATTTTCTTCAAAATTCCAATCTTATTAAATCATTTATAAAAGAAAAAGAATGATTAACAGCGTGAAATAAAAGTTGAAAACATTTTAAATTCTGGATTCCAAATTATCCTAAAAATAAATTTTATTTTTTGAACTCTATATCTTCACAAATTACCAGTCAATGATAAATCAGTGAACTGAGCCAACAAACTTAATAGTTTTTCGGATGAGTTAATAACTTATTTTGCTATAACTACGTTTTAAAGAAATTGATTTCTTTCAAATCTGGAATCCCTGAAAGTCAAAATAAAAAAAGTGATAAAATCCCATGCCACAATATCTGTATAAATTTAAAAACGCTGATATATATCAAAATGACTAATACTTTCAAAATTCCACTATCTCACTAAAGCTTTTGTACCTAAAATCTTTGCCAAGGCTAAATTTTAAAAACTGATAAACAAAAAACTGCCCAAAAATAAATAAAGTAACCCAATATCAAAAGATGAAACAGTATTCAATATAATTCATATAAAAAGAACCAAGGAACTGCAAAAATCTTTTTTCTCAAGCAATAACTTCAATCTCATCTTCATCATGAAGCTGATCGTTACTTTCTCCTGGAGCTTGTGCTATAACTTGCACAGGATTTGCTGGTACACCGCGTTTTCGTTTCTTACCTAACAATCCATCAGCAGCCAAAACTCTAAAAACTTTTAATATCTCTTGAAATTCACTTTTAAAAATTTTGGAGAAATAAAAAAAATTTTTTGAAATCTTTTTTTATATAGCATAATCTTATTCAAGAAAATGCAAAGATTATTTAATAGGGAAGGTGAAACATCGTGCGGTGAAAATTCTAATAGAAAATGGAGATTAGCAAAAAAAACCTCATATTGAAACAATCTGAAATCAACATACTTCAAACTACGAGGATCACCATTCTAATACCATTTGACAATATAAAATTTTCATATTTAGCCATTTTAACATTTAAAATCACTTCTATTTAAAAACTCACCTGTATAGAAGGACGATATTAGTGATGGCGAGTGAAACGATGACGACAAATGTGATCAATATAAGATACCATACCATCTTCCAAACTGTCGTAATTTGCCAGTACAATAAGTAAGTGCTAACAACCATGCGAAATATAATAAATGTGACAATATTCAATAATGCAATGATACGAAATGGTGTCGAAGATTTGTTAACTCGATAAAGATTCAACATAGAACGTGAATGTAGGAAAATGCTGTTAAGTTCCATCAGAAGCCCGCAGACAACTACTCCTAAAGTTTGATAATAAATACGAATAATGATGTAGATAGAACTAAACTAATTATTTCTTCAAGAGAAAAGTTTGAATTAGAAGAAGAGTTCGGAAAACATGTTTCTTCATTAACATGGCATATTAAATAACATGTCTTCCGATTCCCTTTTAACATGTTACTTTCTACTTCAAGGACAATGAATTTTCTCATGATAGTGCATGTACTATAAAAAATAGTACATTTTTTTTATTGTTTTTATTACATTATGCTCAAGAACAGGTTATCAAAACAAAAAAAAAAAAAAGAAAAACAAAAAAAAATTTTTTTTAAGAAGAAAAAATTGAGAAACACAGCTGAAAAGAAAACCTAAAAACTTATCCGTCGCGTAGTTGGTACCAAAAGCTAAAAGAACAATAGCATGATGAAACAGCAGTTCAACGATGCGTAATGATTGTTCGTTAATAAGTAAATCGATAATGTCATGTATCAGATAGCCCGTTGAAACTATCAACTATAATAAATAAGATTTTTAAATCACAAGTTTTTGCATTTCAGTTATCACAACAATCTTATTTCTATTAAGGAAAAAGGGAATATATCGCAGTATTTTTCCTGTACCTTGTTTTCGCTTATATTTTCAATGATTTGTTACCTAGTATTATAGTCGAATATTTATTACTTTGCAGTATGTAAACAAACTGATTGGTTCCGTCTTCATTTTTGACGAAGAGAAATACTAAGTTCAGTTTGAATCCAATAACTGATAGTTGTCAATTGTTGGATTAACTTGTCACTTCGGTCATCTTATCATGGTGATGATAGATATTTTATCAACAGTTTTTGGTTCAATTTGTTATTCTAAATTCATATTACGGAAACGATGGAATGAAAAGACGAAACAATCAGGAAAAACAGACATCTTCGCAGTTAATTCTAAAGAAAAATATGAAGATAACTCACCAGATAATGAGCCATAGTATTTGTATAATTAACCATATCTTCCATTAATTTTGGATAAACAATAATTGCATAAAGTGCCCAGAAACCGGATACTACCGAATGTCCTAATGAAACAGCTTCATTGCTAATTCTCCAGCGTCTATTTGGAGATGCAACCTGTACCGAAGTTGAATAAAATTAAGGCTGTTAAAATGTAGGATTTCCCACTTACCTTGGAAATAATCAGATTCAATACGCCATCAAGACCAGTTCAATCAAGCTATTTCATCATATGTTCTTGTTCTCCATAATAATGTTTCACGCGAAAATAAAAATGAATAAAAATATTTGAAAATGATGAAAACAACTAGAAATCCTTAAACATACCAACAATGGTTGACTGCTGTGGATATCCACAACAGCATTTGAATGATCCTTCTTTTTGCCCCATCCAAAATATGAAAATGTTTTGAAGGTACATGTTCCAAATAAATACCACCGAACAATGAACTGCGAGAAGCGAAAGCAAAGAAATGATAACAACACCTCAAACAGTTATATTTGAGTTAAATTACTGAATTATCATTTTGTGTTGAATTATACATTT
Organism: Onchocerca flexuosa; assembly: GCA_002249935.1. Classification (NCBI taxonomy): domain Eukaryota; kingdom Metazoa; phylum Nematoda; class Chromadorea; order Rhabditida; family Onchocercidae; genus Onchocerca; species Onchocerca flexuosa. The sequence continues at coordinate 38,421 of KZ270070.1, forward strand.
CAGTATGGTGCATCCGCGTATCTGGCTATGATAAGTAGGCAATCAACACCGAATATAATGCAACTTTATTGGTTATATTTGAGATATCTTACTTACCTGGCATTTTAATTGGTCGATTAAAAAATCGAATATTTAAATTTTATTTAAAAAACCAGTTTTCTTGTAAAACCAAATCATTTATTTGGGGAATAGATTTACTCATTTGGAGAATTGAATTAATTTACCTGTGAACAGTTAATACCAAGTTTTTTCCAATCCCAGTTCACAAATTCACTTGTCATACCCAAGACTTAGTCAGTGGCTGAGCAAATTCTACACTACAAACGTTGTTACTGGACCACTTTACGTAACCAACTGAAATAAAATTAATTAGAAAAAAA
>KZ270070.1:45853-60414 GCA_002249935.1 Onchocerca flexuosa
TAATTGATTTTAAGAAGAACTATATATATATATATATATATATATATATATAATTAAATAATCCTATCTTTAGAATTCTATTAATGAATCAAGTTAAAGTAGATGGAAATATGAATATATAAAGGATAGATTTATTCCATATATAATATTTTTCCTTATTGCTTACTCCATGTACTATCGATTTTCCATGATTGAAATAATAGAATATCGTCAACAGTTAAATGAAACCATGACCACATCCTTAATCTTTTTTGATCTGAAATTTTTATTTCAAATTCAAGCTTTATTTTAATTTGGAGTTATTTGGTGAATAAGTATGGGACGCATTTCAATATTCAAAATTTAAGTTTGAATGATTCTGTTTTATAATCATTCATTGAACTTTTCATTACGACGAAATTTGAATTCCAATTAAAAGTACAAATGTACAATATATACGAGTACATATACATATATGTATGTTTTTCGCTAATTACTGCTTTTTAACTAATTAAAAGTATAACTCCCCAAAAAAAAATTATCATGAGCAATATTAGTTTCAACAATTTTGTCTATTAATCCATCTCTCTTTTTTTGAACAAGTTGATTTTATCAGATAGAAAAGAAGCAAAACATTTTTTGGTTAATTGAAAGAAAATTTTTTATCACAGCAGTTTTTTATGCTTTCATTTTCTTTTGCTAAAACTACTAATTCATGAAAATCATCCCTTTAAATTCATAATTAAATCGAAATTACTTCATAAAATCTAGTTCTAAATTTAATAAAAATTTATAATTGAACTGAAATCTTACTGCTAAACAATTGCTGATAAAAACGAATAGACTGGTCGATCGATTCACTGATTGGGTTATGATTAGAAAGAATGCTGATAAGGATGTGAATGCTAAGTCGTATATTTCTTATTTGTATTCTTTTTTATACATCATCCATTCTCTTTTCATTCTTCCTTTCCCATTCTTTTAGTAGACGAAACAAAAAATCAAATAGAATTTTCTCCTTTTTTTTCTTTTTTAGTGATTAGTCATTAATTTCCGATAAGGATGTTAAGAATATGATCCAAAGCAACATGTATATGCGTTTCATTTGTTATCAAATTTCGTCTTTTGATTTTGCAATATAATAGTGTAAATTTGGTGATGAAATAATTCTCCATGATATAACTAATGAATAAATCTATAATAATTTATAATGTTAAATTAATATTTTCATCTTCTCTCCAACTTTTCTATAACAATATTCCACTAAAATAATCAAGTTTTAAATGTATTCTGATTTTGCCTTTTTCCCGTATTCATTTAGTTATCAATTCATTTTTTTTGAAAAATATGTTTACACACTTATTTTTTATTTTTTTTTCCTTTGAATATCTCATTTTGTCTATAATATTAAGAGGATATAATTTAATTTTGAAATATTTCCGGCTCAATTTTGAATTTTAAATGATTTTCACAAATTTATAGTTACTTTGGTTTTTTTTACCCATCATTGAATACCCGCAAATTCGAGTGAGTTAAACTGTTTCGAATGCATTAGTTCAGCTATTAGAAGATCCTTTGTTAGTAAAATTCTTGCTGACGTGGCTGTTAATTATAAAGATGATTTCACAAAATTAGTAGAAACTGCCAGCAGCAAGTTAGTAGAAGATTCTTGATCTCCTTAAACGATCTTTCTATAGAATTACCTTCTGCTATATTTTATACTCTTTTTTTTTCTTTAAATGATTACGGCGAAGTTATTCATTAGTAGTTAAACTCGTGTCTTTCTTTGATACATAATTTTCAATTTTGAATTATCGTTTTGATAGAATTGAAAGGTAACATCACAATCTGCGACGAGATGGGTACACAAAGTCGAGAACAATCCGTAACAACAGTACAGCGAAAAAACGGATTATCATCTTCATCATCGTCATCATCAACATCATCAAAAATTCAAGCATTTTCGGATGCTGTTTCTCATTTCAAAAAAAATGACCGAGTTAAAACGTACGATATGCAGGTATGCGCATATGCTGTTTTCGATTATTAATTCAATTTTTCATCAAATATTTGACTTTTTCTATCGTATCGTTCTCATCTCATATAACTTAATGTTGTTTCATAATTGTATGTCTCATAAACTATGTAATATAGAATTTGTATCTGTTTATGCTTTTTTAAAATAGTTAATATTATAATATCCGAATGTTTTTTAAAAATATTAAAAATACTGATGACCGAAGATTGCTTTACATTTTTAGCGTTACAACTGCAAGAATTGCAGGTACCACGTCCTCTTACTGTATCCTGGAATTGTGATGGTACTCGCCTTGCTGCAGGAGCGGAAAAAAGTGTATCAGTGATAACGTTTGATTCATCATTTCGAATCGTTAGCATTTTCAATATATATTAATAAAACAAAAAATGATGCCATGAAGTACTTATTCACTGGTTCAATCATTATTTTTTTTACTTATTTTGACATTTTTGTTATTTATTACATGTTTGGAATTTTCCTTTCAATTTTTTTCATCATTCACTTGGTATTTTGGTGTTTTTGTATGAAACAATTGGTATTTTTGGTATTTTTGGCATTTTTGTATGAATTGGTATTTTTGTATGAAACAGTTTACTTTAAAATATTTATTGTAATATTTTTTTTTTCAAATATATTTGGGGACAGTCCTACTGTCAATAATTTTTAATCAAAAAAATAGGTTTATACTATACTATACTATATAAATTCAAAGACTTTAACTTTAACAAAACATATATAGAGTGTTTGTTATTTGTGTTTGATTATTTTAATTTTTATTATTTTTTATATAACATACTTTTTTTTTTTTTTTTATCTCTTTAAAACGCAAAAATAACAATAAAACATAGAGAAGATATAACGTTAAGATATCACTTAAAATGCTATTTCGAGGATGAAATAATTTTTACTTCAATTTTATGTAGTTAAATTTGCAGTAGATTTAACTAGAAATGAAGTTAAATGGCATTTCTTGCAGAAAACAATTTTCCGTGGCTTTGGTCACAATGAGCAAGTTGATCAAGTTGCTTTTCACCCATCAAATCCATACTTGCTAGCTTCAGCTAGTGCAGACAAATCTGTCCGATTGTGGGATATTCGACAAGCACGAACACATACTCGATTAAATACCAAAGGTAAAATGCTTTTCGTATTCAGGAACTGATATTTATCCATTTATCAAGCTTATTATGTTATTGTTAAAGGACATGAAATTGTAAGGGATTTATTTGCTTTAGAAAAAAGAAATATTAAAATCTGTTTGATTTTAAAGAAAAGTCCCATAATATCATATTTGATGTCATAGAACAATATTTATTCGCTTTATTTGCATAAGTCAGATAAGGATCTGCATCCGCATACTATTGTGGATTTATTTAGATCGTCCTTATATAAGTGGTGAAGAAATTAAAGATAACCTAGGAATTTTCAAATCTTATACGAGAAGTTTTTCAAATTATCGTATAATTCATAGATGAATATGAATCCTTTAATCATCTTGTCATTTACAGCTCAGAATTTGAATGTGGCCTGGTCACCGTGTGGTACATATTTGGCATATGGAGACAAAGAAGATTCCTTAAGTATTCTCGATAGTCGAAATTTGAAAACAATCAAAGTTGAATCACTGAAAGATGAAGTGAATGAATTTGCATTTGATCCATCTGGGAAATATTTATTTGTAGCTATGGGAAGTGGACAAGTCAACATTTTCTCGTGAGCCTTGAATATTTTTAAATTATAGTTATGCAAGGAGATTCGATTTTTTGATAAAAAGAAAAAGAAGTTATTTTAGCAGATTCATTTTGTCTATTAATGATTAGATTGTTTGTTGAGGAACAATTCTGTTTATCATTTGTTTGTGTAACTGTACCAGTTGCATTGGATTACATCCTTGTTCTATTTTTAAAAAATTTCGCAAACTTAGCTGCTCCGTTTCATGAACAAGATTAAATAATTAAATAGATATTTGTCTGTTTCTAACTTTTCAATATAAATTTATGTGTCAGAATAGATTTTTCGCTGACAATCTTGATTGGTTATTAAATTTTAGGACACCGGATGTGACGCATCGGCGAACATTGCAAACACATCCCGCTCAAGCTACTTGCGTTTGTTTGGCCGTTTCACCAGATGGTCGACGTTTTGCTGTTGGTGCATCAGATGCTGTCTGCTCAATTTGGGATGCCAATGAGCTGATCTGTGAATCAAATATGGGAAGGTTTGCTTTTTACTTTACATTTAAACTAATCTAATATGAAAAAAGTTTTTTTCTTTTTTACACTTTTATGTTTGCATTACATATGCTGATAATTCTTTTTTTGGGAATTTTAAATTTCGGATGAGAGTAAAGGAACGAATTCCTATGGTTTACTATGTTTTGCATGCAAAAGTTAATCAATTATATAATTTTTCTGTGATTAGAAATTTAAAAATTGACATATTTTATGACAGGACTCACATCCAAGAAATTAACGTGATTCATGCCCAATAGATCATCTTGAATGCATTGTGTACTTTTTTTAAATAGCTTGAATCTGTTAATTGAAAATTCTTGTCTCTCAGTCCTTATTTTTTGTTCCCATAATTCTGCGATAATTTGTATTTGTCTTTATCTGTATGATCTTTCTCTTCTTTTGCCCTTTTTTGTCCTTTATTATTCCTAACAAATATCAGATTTTTTTATTTAAAATCAAATATGATTGGTGATTGAACGTATTTTTATAGATTGGATTATCCCTTACGATCGATCTCATTCAGTGCTGATAGTCAGTTAATAGCCTGTGCTAGTGAAGATCATTTTATTGATATTTGTTGGGCAGAAAATGGTGCAAGGTTTCTTTTTCTTCATTAATTTCGTGTACTGGAATTACACAGAATCATAATTAGATATTTCCATGATTGCGCTACGGAAATGAATATTTCCAATTTTGGTTTTAAATTTTGATTTCTATCTTTTTTAGAGTGCACGAACTTCGAGTAAATGCTGAAACGTTTACGTGTGCTTGGCATCCGAGTATGTATCTGCTTGCGTACGCCTCAGCTCCATCGCTAGATAGTCGTGATCGAGAAGTTACAGTCAATATTTTTGGATTCACTATGTAAAAAAAAATATATTAATGTGCGAAAAAAAAAAAAAAAAAACGATCAGATAAAGTGAAATTCATTAAGAAAAAATTTAAATTCTATTAAAAATGAATTGGATAGTAGAAAGTGAAATTCCACTGTGCATGAAATCCACAGAATCTTGTCAAATTTTTTAATCGGAATTTTCGATTCCTTCAGCACTCTGAAACAACTCTTACCATAACTTTCTACTACTATTTATGCGCTTATTTGTATAATATCACAGTACTTTGATCTCTCCGTTTATTTTTAATGTTTCTGCATCTAAATATACATGCGTTTTTATCTGAATGTTTTGTTATAAAATGTTAAAAATATGATAGTTCCAGTTTCACAGTTTAAACCCAAGCAGAAAATCTTAACAACTTGCAAAAAAGATATTCTAGCAGAAATCTCCTCCGCTTGCCTGTGCGAATTTCAGTTGTCTCGATTAAATAACAGTGTATACTATCTTCATATCTTCCATTACATCAAAATCACTGCCACAGTATTAATTTGTTTGCCGACGTATAAGTCTGCCAGAATGAATTCTCATATGTTAATTTAAATGGTAAAACATAAATTTATTCAACTATCAACAGAAAAAATCAAAACTGTCACGGTAACATAATAATAAATCTTCCTGAGTTATAACATAAAATAATTCAAACCTGAGATACAATGACAGAGAAATGATGCAGCATGAAAAGCTACATTCCGAGGTAATCAATCAGTAGATCACATGATTACTAATAAAGTGAGGTCACACGCAATTCCTGAGTAATACTATAATAATAATTCCTGAGTAACACTATAATAATAATGGTGATAAGACGATGATGTATATAATAATCATTGTGAAAAGTGGATTAATAAGGTTCGCATAATAAAGAAAAATTAAAAATGTGAGAATCTAGCTGAGAGGAACAGGTTCAGGTTTTTATGATAAAAACAAGTTTGTGATAGGAGATAAAGTTAAAAAACTGTTAAATATTTCTTAGGCACTTATGAATGCAAATAAAATAAAAAAATACAGATCTAGGGACTGTCTATGTTTCAATTTTTTTTTTATAATTTAAAAAAAAAGATGAAGTCAAGTGCAAACTTTTCAAGATAAAATTTAAGGTTTTTCTAGGGAGATCACACATTTCAGGTAAATAACCGCAATATCAAACCCATATTTTCCAACATAAAAACCGTCAAAGTCTTAAGAGACGGATAAAAATATTAAAAAACTGTTTCAAGAAATAACTGTGTAATTCTATCTGAATGGCACTTCTATTAATTTGATTGCTTAGCATAATGAGGTGAGATACGCAGAGATGAAAACGACATCGAGGTAAGCATATCTAAGTTTACGAATGTAATAATTTTAAGAAATAACTTCTAATTATAAATTTGGAATAAAAGAATAAATTCAAAAGTAAATTACCAAAGTCTAAAATTCACTTCGTCGTTACGAAAGGGTCAAAAAAAAAAAAAAAAAAAAGAAGTGAAAACCGGAGATCTTTAATTAACGATGACTATAAATCTTTTTTTTTTAATAACATAACTTCTCTACGATGTCAATTCGGAAGAATTTCGAAAAACAATCAATTTAAAAACTCAACAGTTACTCTCCTTACTGATATCTCCTTTATCGTTTGTGATTTCTTTCATTTTCGAATCAGTCTTTTCCTCTTTCGTTTCCGACTGTAGGTTTTCGTTATTTTCTATTTTCGCATTCGTATTATTTGTTTCGGAGCCGTTCTTCTTTGCTTTATTACCATTCTTAAAGTTTACTTTTTGCGGACAATCAGCAACCAAATGATCGGTTGCATGACATCCATAGCACGCTTTCTCAGCCCCCACCGATGTTTTACATTTTGCTGCTGTATGATTCCCGTAATGACCACATTTAAAACATCTGCAATTTTAAATGAGAAAGATATAACTTGAGATGCTGGAAAACATCGAACAGTTTCCTGTGTATATTTTTCGGAATCAAAAATTCTTTTTTTCACTCATCGATAAAGTTTTCATACTCTTCTCGTTTCATTCTATTCATGAAAAAAAGTACCGCTTACATACAGCAAGTTAGACCAAAAAATTCAATCAAAAAAACACCATTAGAAAAAAAGAGAGGTTATTTATAGAAATATTTAATCTTTTCAAAAATGGGCGAGTTATCAAATTAGCAAAGGGCAAGGCGAAGGCGGAGAATATACTTAAAAATCCAGATATTTGTTAAAGAAAAAAAAAATAGCTTGCTCATTTTTTAAAAAAGGACAAAAATAATACAAACTGACAACCTTATAACATGTGACTTATACTTCCCAAGAGGCCTAATAGAACTTCCTTTCAATTTTCCACCAGGTTCTGCACTTACGACAGCTGTTGCTTCGTTGCCTTCTGGACGTTTTCGGATCACAAAACGAACACGTTCACCGGCATCCAGACTTCGGAAACCATCCATGTTTAACTCAGACTATAACAGAAGAAAAAGAATTGCTACATTTATAAGCAATTACAATCACATCTATCAACTTTTCAACATAAGATGCTGCTATTTAACATGAGATTCGTTAAATTTTGCGAAGTGATTTTGAAAACCATTAAAATTTCAACTCCTCTAAGAAATATGATCGAAAATTCCACTTGCCTGATGGACAAATATATCATCTCCACCTTTGTCGGGTGTGATAAAACCATAACCTTTCAGAACATTGAACCATTTACAGGTACCAATCTGCTCCGTTTCCTCTCCTTCACCCATTGATGACAAACACTGCAAATAAATCTTTCTATTGAAAAGAAAAGAAGAAACTACACCACAGAGAACAAAAAAACATACAAATAACATGTCCCCAATCTCGTACCCAAATTACTACAAGTTTCACCACCTAGCCTCAGGTAAGCAACCAACCACGTTGGTTTTGTTCGGTAAAATTATCTTTCTACTTGAATCACGATGACCGACCATAACTTTAACACAGTGCAAACATTTCCACCCAAACGAGTTTTTTGATCACGAGAATGGTGAAATTACGATATTCCAGATAATTGAATTGACGAATATTATAATTTAATAGTTAGTAAATTATTAAGATCGGTGGACTGAATTATCAGAAATTGAATTGATTGATTTATTGGATTACTGCACCGAAGAACCAAATTTTTAAATCTCTGAACTCAAAAATCAAAATAACGAATTACTGCATTAGAAAAACGAATTATTAAGTTATTGCACTGCAGTATTCAAGTGAATTCGTGAATTAAAATCATGAAGTAAATCAAAATTAATATATTTGAAAGGAAAAAATTGGCCTTATTTTAAGCGTCATAAAATTTTTTCTGAAATTATATCATTCAATTTAGTCTACCTGTTCATATGTAACAAAAGCATTATTTTAATAATAATATAATGAATCAAATTATGTCAACTTAATCCGGCTGTTCTCTTATAATAATTATTCCCGCAAAGATGTACGATGGTTGAAAATAGGTCATTGTTTCACTTAAATTTTAAATACACATAATTCTTGCTGACAAAATTTTTGGAAAAATAAATCACTTTTCAAAGATCGCATTCCTTATCAAAATTTCTTGGCCATATCTTTGATTGCCTTAAATAACTCATTTTGATATATTAGTAATCATTTACTTCAATAATTCATTTCCATATATCAATAATTATTTCTTTTGAGTTGACATAAACTCCTCCAACTTCATCTGCAATAACACAAGATTGTGTGACCGATTTAATTGAAGTTTTATACGAAATTGCATAATTGCCTTTAGATCGATGTAAAGTTTTGTAATATACTGGCAGTGTTACTAATAATTACACAAACTTACAAAATTGCAACATTGCTGCAAAGTACTATTTAAATGTCGCATTAATTAGTGCTAAATTATAGCATAAAGTTGATTTTTTCTCGAAAAAGTTTGTAATTAATCCTTCTATCTATAAAATAACCTGAAAAAGGAATATTAATATGAATGCTGATTGCTTCCTTCCAAACAAATTCTAGTAAAGTTTTGATTGAAAAATTTTGACCACAACTTTTCAATCTTGTCATTTGTATTTTCATGCTAAATGCAAATAATATTCATGGATTTTTGGAAAAAAAGAGAATTAAAATTGTTTTAATTCCAGAAATAAGAAATTAAGTAAAATCACATTAATTGTTTCTCTTACTTTAAAAATTCATACAAAAAGAGAACAAGAAAGGATGATATGTAAAAATTTTAAACTAAAATTTCTCGCAAAATTTACTGAAACTTATTTGCAAATAATAATGAATTAAGCAAAAAATATTTAAGTTTGCTGGAAGAATTGAAATTTAGATCTGCTAGAGAGGTTAAAAATCCAAAGAAGTTATCACTCTCAGGCATCACTAGTAAGCAAATAACTTTCAAATTACTAAAGCTATTCATTGATGCAATCAATAAATATTTACATCATTTTGAAAATTATTATCTATCACACGTAAAGGCGCAAATTGAAATAAGACAAATGCGCTGATTCGAAGATATCCATCCTGTCCTACACTATGTGACGCAAAAATTTGTTTGTATATTAAAAAATCGGAAAAGAATAGAAAATTATAATCACTTATTTTAGCTTTCTCTTAATTTCAATGTTTCCGAAAATATAAAATTCACTTAAATCAATTAATTTTATTTTATTTTTTCCATTTCCTAATTTTTATTCGCGGAAATGCAAAGTACACTTCTAGTTTTTCCGGCTAGAGTGGATTGTTAACATTTGTCTCTTCCTGAAATTGTTTGCCACTGATAAATTACTTCCTTTTTATTTTATAAAATTTTATATTTATCTTTTCTTTGTTACAAATTTCTATTATTTTTAATTTTTATTTGAAAATTAAATCCAATCAAATTTGGAAAGAAGCACGAGAATGATTGATGAATGAATGGATGAGTGAATGATAAATAGTGATGAAATCAGATGTTCAACAAATCGCTTAATTCTTTTTCCGCACAAAAGTTAAATAAATAAAAGTTATTGATTTCTTTTTTGCTATTGAAAATCAAAAAAAAATCCAAAGCGAAGCATATATGACTAACAAAAAAAAAAAAAAAAATGAGGATATTTACTAAAAATATTTACTAGAATGATGATGATAATGATGATGATGATAATGATAAGAAGCATCGTCATTTTTTATCCGATTGCCCCGCTCCTCCTATCGTATCGCTTCCTCAAATGATAACTATTTTTGCTACTATTTCACTCAACTTTTTATCATTTTATTCAATCTTTCCCTTCAACAATCACTTCTTCCTTCGTTTTTTTATTTTTTCATTCGAAAAATTCTTTTGCTAAATTAATATTTTAAATAATAAATCAAAAGATTGGATAGCTGATGTAATGATTGTATTGATTAAAGATATATAAATTCTACAGATGTGAAATGAGTAAAGAATGAAATATTACCCTGCTCTCTTCTCCTCTTCCTCATATTATTTATTCAAACTATTTTATGAAAAAATTCTACATTTAATAAATTTTTCTCCCGGAAACATTAATTTTAATCGAAACTTTAAAAATTTTGTTTTCATTTAAACAATTTCGCACTCAATTTCTAAGAATTAAGAGATTATAAAATTTTATCTCTTTAATATTATTAAAGAATAATAAAATAATGTAAGAAATTTTTATTTCAGATGTTCGCGGAATTATTAAAATGCGTTGAATTGAAAATATTTCAAAATTTTAAATGCTGGAACGTTTTTTGAAATTTTTAATCCAGCTCTTTCAGGAATAAAATTTATGATTCTTTTCTTACTGATACCGCAAATTCCTAAAATTTATCCAATGTTATCAACAACTACTGGGCTTTTAATTAGTCTAATTATTATGACACCTGGATGTGTCTCATTTCGTCAGCGAATTCGCACTAAAACTAATGTTGAACGAAAGTTGATCACATTGCTACCAAAACTTTTGCATCTACGTGAAAAGTTGCAACATACAAATATCGCTCAAAACAATGATCAGGTAATGATTGATCTTTGCTAGCAAACTTTAGATTCTTCTTTATATTTATGCCTTAAGATTTAATTTCCTCATTATGTCTTAAGATTCCTTTTGATAAAATAGACTTTTGATAAAATGTTGACTGTCGTCAAAAAAAGAAAAATTTTTCTGATTAGCTGTTATAGGCAATAATTATTTAAAGAATAATACCTTTCATGGAGAGTTTATCAATGTCAAATTGTTAACGATAATTGATAAGAATATTGCACAATAAATTGGACGACAGATTTTCGTCTTAAATTTGGTAATCGGAATATATGTTGGGAGAACTGTGGCGATATTTTCTGGGAGATCGGTGCACGACAAATATATGCAGATAAAAACGAAGAGTACAGCTCGCCACATCACCAAATCAATTCTGAGCCAAAAATTCCTCTTCTCCAACCCATAGCAATCCTTTTTTGGTGGGCGTTTCTTTACCATATTCCCATCATTGTATATAAGTCAGATTAGAAGATCGGAAGTATTTGCATATGAATCAATTCCCTGTATATACCATCGAAGATAAAACTTGGTAATCGCGGAGAATCACATTAGATTTGGTAATACTCATCTATGTTCATCTTGAATGACGAATCATGTAGAGAATATATTTCATTATTTGAATATATTTTTGGCAGAATTATTTCTAACAGCCTAATTAGTGATTAGATCAAAGAACGATTTTAATAACTCTAGGCCATTAAATGGCCTAACGTTAAGCGGCATGTTTCTTATAAAAGATGCATGGAATCTTCTTCAATAATCTGATTCAAAGTCAAGACGAAATTAAAATCGACAAAGTTTTCATTATTCCTTAAACATAAAATATTTCCTTTTATCTTTCGAAAAAAAGTATTGTACCGGAGGGATGGTAAATAGTGAATTTCCAGTGACTAATTACTCCCAAACAGATTTTGTTGACAGATAAATTATTATTTCATAATTATGCATCATCACATTAATTGTCATTGCTTGTCGTATGCTTTTTTCTGTCTCAAAAATAATCATGAAAAATGATTTTTAATTAGTCGTAATTTTTGAGACTGATGACGAAGAAGAGTACGATAATGAATGGGTGGTAGAAATCGTGGGTGGACCGGAGGAAGCCAAAAATATCGCTCGAGTGGTCGGATATAAGTATATTGCTCCTGTATGTTTTATGTTTCCATGCCGCAATATCAAAGGTTAGACAGTGAAATCCTCAATTGAAATATTTTCAACTTTTCGATTTGTTCCAACTTTACATATCTTGGCTTCAAATTAAAATTATTTTGTAGATGAAATGGTTTCAGAGTGGCATACGTACGATATTACAAATAATATTTTATTCTGTAATTCGATAATCCGATTATCATTTTCAAAATAGAATTTATTTTAGGTCCGTGGTTTCGATAATGTCTACATTTTTTCAAAAGAAAGTTGCAGAGGAAAAAGGAAAGCAGACAGTAAATCAACTTTAGCACTTCGTCGTCATAAACATGTTTGCATTGATTTCTTTTTTTATTTCAAATTTATCAATATTTCGAATTAAAAATTATTCCTAATCATAGCTTAACTTTTCTAATTTTTCATATTTCAAATATTTTCATTCTTTTTTTTTCTCTCTTTTTTTTCTCTCTTGGAGTTTTTCAAATTCAATGTATGAATAGATATTTGTTCCATAAATCCAATTTTATGGTTTGTTGAAAAAAATAAACCAGTTGCATGTATTTAAGTTTTTTTCCTTTCTTTCTCGAAAAGAAGAAATTAAAAAAATAAAAACTTTAAAGGTACTTTGGGCAGAACAACAACGAGTTCATAAACGATTTAAGCGTGATCATATTGGTGCTACTGCTGGAGCTACTAATGACACCAACCAGAACAATATATTTTTCAACGATCCGTTCTGGCCTGAACAATGGAATTTGGTGTGAATTTGTTGTTCATATTCCAGTTTAATAATTGAATTAATGTTGTATAAAACAAGCAAAAGCAAGAAATTTGGAAGGAAAAATTTTGCAAAAAATTAAAAAAAAGGCAATAAAATGCTAGAGAAAAAGAAGATAGGAAGAAAGATTTGTTATGATTAAAAAAATAATATCAATTTCTGAATTTTGATCTGAAATTTTTCTTAATGATTGAGTCATACAAAACGCAATCGTCTTATTTTGAAAAAATTCCTCCAATTTTAGACTTATAATGAGAGAAAAGAAAAAGATAATAACTAAATATAAGATCAATATTTGAAAATTAAGTAAGAATTTCTATTTTAATTTAAATTACAGTGGACTAAAATTTAGACTGACAATTAATTTGCTTATGAAAATGCAATATTTCTGCGAATGAAATTTGAAAAAATAAAGAAATAATTTAGAAAAGTCTGAAAACAATAAATGGTCAACCGATCAGTATGAATGTGATAAAAGCTTGGGAACTTGGCTATACTGGAAAAGGTGTCGTCGTGACAGTACTGGTCCAAAATTTGATTGTTAAAAATTTTGCGAATCTTTATTAGAGAATTTAATTTACGTCATAAATATTTTCATAAATTACTATATAAAGATCATATTATTGCTTCGAAAATATTAAACTAATAAAATTGCCGAAATTATGTCTTCTTCATAATCACATTTCATCTTCCAGCAATGAAGAAAGCTTTATGTCAAATATCATTTCAATTAACCAATGAGTAAATTAAAAATTTAATTAAAAGTAGGCATCTGATGCATGGCTTTGTCATCATCAGAAGATGCAACAAACATTATCAGCTATTCTTATTCATGACTTTTGTAAACTTGAAATTCAGTTTGGCGATGACATCCAAATACATATATGTAGCAGTCATAGATTGAAATTAATTGATGAAATTTAAAATTGGATTGAAATTAATTAATGGAATTTAAAATTGGCTAATAATTTTCTTCTTCAGGATGATGGCATACAACACAATCATACCGATATTGCTAGCAACTATGTTAGTTTCCAAATATTTGCTAGAATAAATTCGAATACAAATTAATAATAAAAGAAATTAGTTTCTATTAAAAATATTGGTTTAATCTAAAAAGATTTTGGGCTGAACAAACTTGAATGGCAGTCTTTTTTCTATTTTTAATTATTTTCAGGATCCTCAAGCTTCGTATGATCTGAACGACAACGATCCTGATCCTATGCCTATATTAAACAAAATAAACGGGTCATATTTTTCATTTCTTGACCAAAATGAATGATTTAATTTTTTCTGTTCAGAAAAATCCTGAAAGTTTGATTAATTAAACTTTTTGAAAATTCATTAAATATTTGTTTTCTTTAAATTCATCAATTAAAATTTTCAAGCAATTTACAAAAGAGTGATGAATTTAGGCATGGTACTCGTTGTGCTGGTGAAATTGCAATGGCGCCGAATAATTCATTTTGTGGTGTTGGCATAGCATATAA